>ML136654.1:0-225898 GCA_003999625.1 Oryzias javanicus
AAAGGTTCAAGCTGTGAGAGGACTCTGTGCTGCTGGACACCAATTGCATAGAAAATGTATTTGAGAGAATATTTTTTTATTCAACACATTTTGTTGCTTCTGTACAATTCCCTCTGAAATTTCAAGTAAACAAAAAAGACGATACTTGTGTGTTTGTCTTTACTGTGGTTAGAAAACATAATATGTGTCTCTCTGTCGAACTCGCATAGCAGCACGGAGCCCTCATTCCGGCCCTGAAGGCTGAAAGTGTTCGCACCTCCCGCTCTGTAGGAATTTTTTCTCTCCTGTGAGCGGCCGTACCAGGGAGAGGAGGAGTGGAAAGACTGAGCCGAGCACAGACTCACACCGGCCTCTCAGGGAGGAGCGGGAGGAGAAGAGGAGTGGAAAAGTCTGAGCAAGAGCACAGACACACACGGGCCTCTCAGGGAGGAGAAGAAGGAGAAGAGGAGTGGAAAGTCTGAGCAGAGCACAGACACACACGGGCCTCTCAGGGAGGAGAGGAGGAGAGGAGAAGTGGAAAGTCTGAGCCGACCACAGACACACACGGGCCTCTCAGGGAGGAGCGGAGGGCGCTTGAGCAACTAGAGGGGTTTGCTCTCTCTGTCGAACTCGCATGCAGCACGGAGCCCTCATTCCGGCCCTGAAGGCTGAAGTGTTCGCACCTCCCGCTCTGTAGAACTTTTTTTCTCTCCTGTGAGCGGCCGTACCAGGGAGAGGAGGAGTGGAAAGTCTGAGCAGAGCACAGACACACACGGGCCTCTCAGGGAGGAGAGAAGGAGAAGAGGAGTTGAAAGTCTGAGCCGACCACAGACAACACACGGGCCTCAGGGAGGAGCGGAGGCGCTTGAGAAACTAGGAGGGGTTTGCTCTCTCTGTCGAACTCGCATGCAGCACGGAGCCCTCATTCCGGCCCTGAAGGCTGAAGTGTTCGCACCTCCCGCTCTGTAGAACTTTTTTTTCTCTCCTGTGAGCGGCCGTACCAGGGAGAGGAGGAGTGGAAAGTCTGAGCAGAGCACAGACACACACGGGCCTCTCAGGGAGGAGCGGAAGAGAGGAGGAGTGGAAAGTCTGAGCAGAGCACAGACACACACGGGCCTCTCGGGGAGGAGAGAAGGAGAGGAGGAGTGGAAAGTCTGAGCCGACCACAGACACACACACGGGCCTCTCAGGGAGGAGCGGAGGGCGCTTGAGCAACTAGGAGGGGTTTGCTCTCTCTGTTCGAACTCGCATGCAGCACGGAGCCCTCATTCCGGCCCTGAAGGCTGAAGTGTTCGCACTCCCGCTCTGTAGAATTTTTTTTCTCTTCTGTGAGCACCGTACCAGGGAGAGGAGGAGTGGAGGAGTGGAAAGTCTGAGCAGAGCACAGACACACACGCGCCTCTCGGGAGGAGAGAAGGAGAGGAGGAGTGGAAAGTCTGAGCCCAGCACAGACACACACGGGCCTCTCAGGGAGGAGTGGAAGAGAGGAGGAGTGGAAAGTCTGAGCCCAGCACAGACACACACGGGCCTCTCAGGGAGGAGCGGAGGGCGCTTGAGAAACTAGGAGGGGTTTGCTCTCTCTGTCGAACTCGCATGCAGCACGGAGCCCTCATTCCGGCCCTGAAGGCTGAAGTGTTCGCACCTCCCGCTCTGTAGAACTTTTTTTTCTCTCCTGTGAGCGGCCGTACCAGGGAGAGGAGGAGTGGAAAGTCTGAGCAGAGCACAGACACACACGGGCCTCTCAGGGAGGAGCGGAAGAGAGGAGGAGTGGAAAGTCTGAGCAAAACACAGACACACACGGGCCTCTCGGGGAGGAGAGAAGGAGAGGAGGAGTGGAAAGTCTGAGCCGACCACAGACACACACGGGCCTCTCAGGGAAGAGCGGAGGGCGCTTGAGCAACTAGGAGGGGTTTGCTCTCTCTGTCGAACTCGCATGCAGCACGGAGCCCTCATTCCGGCCCTGAAGGCTGAAGTGTTCGCACCTCCCGCTCTGTAGAACTTTTTTTCTCTCCTGTGAGCGGCCCGTACCAGGGAGAGGAGGAGTGGAAAGTCTGAGCAGAGCACAGACACACACGGGCCTCTCAGGGAGGAGAGGAGGAGTGGAAAGTCTGAGCCGACCACAGACTCACACGGGCCTCTCAGGGAGGAGCGGAGGGCGCTTGAGAAACTAGGAGGGGTTTGCTCTCTCTGTCGAACTCGCATGCAGCACGGAGCCCTCATTCCGGCCCTGAAGGCTGAAGTGTTCGCACCTCCCGCTCTGTAGAACCTTTTTTCTCTCCTGTGAGCGGCCGTACCAGGGAGAGGAGGAGTGGAGGAGTGGAAAGTCTGAGCAGAGCACAGACACACACGCGCCTCTCGGGGAGGAGAGAAGGAGAGGAGGAGTGGAAAGTCTGAGCCCAGCACAGACACACACGGGCCTCTCAGGGAGGAGTAGAAGAGAGGAGGAGTGGAAAGTCTGAGCCCAGCACAGACACACACGGGCCTCTCAGGGAGGAGCGGAGGGCGCTTGAGCAACTAGGAGGGGTTTGCTCTCTCTGTCGAACTCGCATGCAGCACGGAGCCCTCATTCCGGCCCTGAAGGCTGAAGTGTTCGCACCTCCCGCTCTGTAGAACTTTTTTTTCTCTCCTGTGAGCGGCCGTACCAGGGAGCGGAGGAGTGGAAAGTCTGAGCAGAGCACAGACACACACGGGCCTCTCAGGGAGGAGAGAAGGAGAAGAGGAGTGGAAAGTCTGAGCAGAGCACAGACACACACGGGCCTCTCAGGGAGGAGAGGAGGAGAGGAGAAGTGGAAAGTCTGAGCCGACCACAGACACACACGGGCCTCTCAGGGAGGAGCGGAGGGCGCTTGAGCAACTAGGAGGGGTTTGCTCTCTCTGTCGAACTCGCATGCAGCACGGAGCCCTCATTCCGGCCCTGAAGGCTGAAGTGTTCGCACCTCCCGCTCTGTAGAACTTTTTTTCTCTCCTGTGAGCGGCCGTACCAGGGAGCGGAGGAGTGGAAAGTCTGAGCAGAGCACAGACACACACGGGCCTCTCAGGGAGGAGCGGAAGAGAGGAGGAGTGGAAAGTCTGAGCAGAGCACAGACACACACGGGCCTCTCAGGGAGGAGAGAAGGAGAGGAGGAGTGGAAAGTCTGAGCCGACCACAGACACACACGGGCCTCTCAGGGAGGAGCGGAGGGCGCTTGAGCAACTAGGAGGGGTTTGCTCTCTCTGTCGAACTCGCATGCAGCACGGAGCCCTCATTCCGGCCCTGAAGGCTGAAGTGTTCGCACCTCCCGCTCTGTAGAACTTTTTTTCTCTCCTGTGAGCGGCCGTACCAGGGAGAGGAGGAGTGGAAAGTCTGAGCAGAGCACAGACACACACGGGCCTCTCGGGGAGGAGAGAAGGAGAGGAGGAGTGGAAAGTCTGAGCCGACCACAGACACACACCGGCCTCTCAGGGAGGAGCGGAGGGCGCTTGAGAAACTAGGAGGGGTTTGCTCTCTCTGTCGAACTCGCATGCAGCACGGAGCCCTCATTCCGGCCCTGAAGGCTGAAGTGTTCGCACCTCCCGCTCTGTAGAATTTTTTTCTCTTCTGTGAGCAGCCGTACCAGGGAGAGGAGGAGTGGAGGAGTGGAAAGTCTGAGCAGAGCACAGACACACACGCGCCTCTCGGGGAGGAGAGAAGGAGAGGAGGAGTGGAAAGTCTGAGCCCAGCACAGACACACACGGGCCTCTCAGGGAGGAGTGGAAGAGAGGAGGAGTGGAAAGTCTGAGCCCAGCACAGACACACACGGGCCTCTCAGGGAGGAGCGGAGGGCGCTTGAGAAACTAGGAGGGGTTTGCTCTCTCTGTCGAACTCGCATGCAGCACGGAGCCTCATTCCGGCCCTGAAGGCTGAAGTGTTCGCACCTCCCGCTCTGTAGAACTTTTTTTCTCTCCTGTGAGCGGCCGTACCAGGGAGAGGAGGAGTGGAAAGTCTGAGCAGAGCACAGACACACACGGCCTCTCAGGGAGGAGCGGAAGAGAGGAGGAGTGGAAAGTCTGAGCAGAGCACAGACACACACGGGCCTCTCGGGGAGGAGAGAAGGAGAGGAGGAGTGGAAAGTCTGAGCCGACCACAGACACACACGGGCCTCTCAGGGAGGAGCGGAGGGCGCTTGAGCAACTAGGAGGGGTTTGCTCTCTCTGTCGAACTCGCATGCAGCACGGAGCCCTCATTCCGGCCCTGAAGGCTGAAGTGTTCGCACCTCCCGCTCTGTAGAATTTTTTTTCTCTTCTGTGAGCAGCCGTACCAGGGAGAGGAGGAGTGGAGGAGTGGAAAGTCTGAGCAGAGCACAGACACACACGCGCCTCTCGGGGAGGAGAGAAGGAGAGGAGGAGTGGAAAGTCTGAGCCCAGCACAGACACACACCGGGCCTCTCAGGGAGGAGTGGAAGAGAGGAGGAGTGGAAAGTCTGAGCCCAGCACAGACACACACGGGCCTCTCAGGGAGGAGCGGAGGGCGCTTGAGAAACTAGGAGGGGTTTGCTCTCTCTGTCGAACTCGCATGCAGCACGGAGCCCTCATTCCGGCCCTGAAGGCTGAAGTGTTCGCACCTCCCGCTCTGTAGAACTTTTTTTTCTCTCCTGTGAGCGGCCGTACCAGGGAGAGGAGGAGTGGAAAGTCTGAGCAGAGCACAGACACACACGGGCCTCTCAGGGAGGAGCGGAGAGAGGAGGAGTGGAAAGTCTGAGCAGAGCACAGACACACACGGGCCTCTCGGGAGGAGAGAAGGAGAGGAGGAGTGGAAAGTCTGAGCCGACCACAGACACACACGGGCCTCTCAGGGAAGAGCGGAGGGCGCTTGAGCAACTAGGAGGGGTTTGCTCTCTCTGTCGAACTCGCATGCAGCACGGAGCCCTCATTCCGGCCCTGAAGGCTGAAGTGTTCGCACCTCCCGCTCTGTAGAACTTTTTTTCTCTCCTGTGAGCGGCCGTACCAGGGAGAGGAGGAGTGGAAAGTCTGAGCAGAGCACAGACACACACGGGCCTCTCGGGGAGGAGAGAAGGAGAGGAGGAGTGGAAAGTCTGAGCCGACCACAGACACACACCGGCCTCTCAGGGAGGAGCGGAGAGCGCTTGAGAAACTAGGAGGGGTTTGCTCTCTCTGTCGAACTCGCATGCAGCACGGAGCCCTCATTCCGGCCCTGAAGGCTGAAGTGTTCGCACCTCCCGCTCTGTAGAATTTTTTTTCTTTCTGTGAGCAGCCGTACCAGGGAGAGGAGGAGTGGAGGAGTGGAAAGTCTGAGCAGAGCACAGACACACACGCGCCTCTCGGGGAGGAGAGAAGGAGAGGAGGAGTGGAAAGTCTGAGCCCAGCACAGACACACACGGGCCTCTCAGGGAGGAGTGGAAGAGAGGAGGAGTGGAAAGTCTGAGCCCAGCACAGACACACACACGGGCCTCTCAGGGAGGAGCGGAGGGCGCTTGAGAAACTAGGAGGGGTTTGCTCTCTCTGTCGAACTCGCATGCAGCACGGAGCCCTCATTCCGGCCCTGAAGGCTGAAGTGTTCGCACCTCCCGCTCTGTAGAACTTTTTTTCTCTCCTGTGAGCGGCCGTACCAGGGAGAGGAGGAGTGGAAAGTCTGAGCAGAGCACAGACACACACGGGCCTCTCAGGGAGGAGTGGAAGAGAGGAGGAGTGGAAAGTCTGAGCCGACCACAGACTCACACGGGCCTCTCAGGGAGGAGAGGAGGAGAGGAGGAGTGGAAAGTCTGAGCCGACCACAGACTCACACGGGCCTCTCAGGGAGGAGCGGAGGGCGCTTGAGAAACTAGGAGGGGTTTGCTCTCTCTGTCGAACTCGCATGCAGCACGGAGCCCTCATTCCGGCCCTGAAGGCTGAAGTGTTCGCACCTCCCGCTCTGTAGAACTTTTTTTCTCTCCTGTGAGCGGCCGTACCAGGGAGAGGAGGAGTGGAAAGTCTGAGCAGAGCACAGACACACACGGGCCTCTCAGGGAGGAGAGAAGGAGAAGAGGAGTGGAAAGTCTGAGCCGACCACAGACTCACACGGGCCTCTCAGGGAGGAGAGGAGGAGAGGAGGAGTGGAAAGTCTGAGCCGAGCACAGACACACACGGGCCTCTCAGGGAGGAGCGGAGGGCGCTTGAGAAACTAGGAGGGGTTTGCTCTCTCTGTCGAACTCGCATGCAGCACGGAGCCCTCATTCCGGCCCTGAAGGCTGAAGTGTTCGCACCTCCCGCTCTGTAGAATTTTTTTTCTCTCCTGTGAGCGGCCGTACCAGGGAGAGGAGGAGTGGAAAGTCTGAGCAGAGCACAGACACACACGGGCCTCTCAGGGAGGAGAGGAGGAGTGGAAAGTCTGAGCCGACCACAGACTCACACGGGCCTCTCAGGGAGGAGCGGAGGGCGCTTGAGAAACTAGGAGGGGTTTGCTCTCTCTGTCGAACTCGCATGCAGCACGGAGCCCTCATTCCGGCCCTGAAGGCTGAAGTGTTCGCACCTCCCGCTCTGTAGAACCTTTTTTCTCTCCTGTGAGCGGCCGTACCAGGGAGAGAGGAGTGGAGGAGTGGAAAGTCTGAGCAGAGCACAGACACACACGCCGCGCCTCGGGGAGGAGAGAAGGAGAGGAGGAGTGGAAAGTCTGAGCCAGCACAGACACACACGGGCCTCTCAGGGAGGAGTAGAAGAGAGGAGGAGTGGAAAGTCTGAGCCCAGCACAGACACACACGGGCCTCTCAGGGAGGAGCGGAGGGCGCTTGAGCAACTAGGAGGGGTTTGCTCTCTCTGTCGAACTCGCATGCAGCACGGAGCCCTCATTCCGGCCCTGAAGGCTGAAGTGTTCGCACCTCCCGCTCTGTAGAACTTTTTTTCTCTCCTGTGAGCGGCCGTACCAGGGAGCGGAGGAGTGGAAAGTCTGAGCAGAGCACAGACACACACGGGCCTCTCAGGGAGGAGAGAAGGAGAAGAGGAGTGGAAAGTCTGAGCAGAGCACAGACACACACGGGCCTCTCAGGGAGGAGAGGAGGAGAGGAGAAGTGGAAAGTCTGAGCCGACCACAGACACACACGGGCCTCTCAGGGAGGAGCGGAGGGCGCTTGAGCAACTAGGAGGGGTTTGCTCTCTCTGTCGAACTCGCATGCAGCACGGAGCCCTCATTCCGGCCCTGAAGGCTGAAGTGTTCGCACCTCCCGCTCTGTAGAACTTTTTTTCTCTCCTGTGAGCGGCCGTACCAGGGAGCGGAGGAGTGGAAAGTCTGAGCAGAGCACAGACACACACGGGCCTCTCAGGGAGGAGCGGAAGAGAGGAGGAGTGGAAAGTCTGAGCAGAGCACAGACACACACGGGCCTCTCGGGGAGGAGAGAAGGAGAGGAGGAGTGGAAAGTCTGAGCCGACCACAGACACACACGGGCCTCTCAGGGAGGAGCGGAGGGCGCTTGAGCAACTAGGAGGGGTTTGCTCTCTCTGTCGAACTCGCATGCAGCACGGAGCCCTCATTCCGGCCCTGAAGGCTGAAGTGTTCGCACCTCCCGCTCTGTAGAACTTTTTTTCTCTCCTGTGAGCGGCCGTACCAGGGAGAGGAGGAGTGGAAAGTCTGAGCAGAGCACAGACACACACGGGCCTCTCGGGGAGGAGAGAAGGAGAGGAGGAGTGGAAAGTCTGAGCCGACCACAGACACACACCGGCCTCTCAGGGAGGAGCGGAGGGCGCTTGAGAAACTAGGAGGGGTTTGCTCTCTCTGTCGAACTCGCATGCAGCACGGAGCCCTCATTCCGGCCCTGAAGGCTGAAGTGTTCGCACCTCCCGCTCTGTAGAATTTTTTTTCTCTTCTGTGAGCAGCCGTACCAGGGAGAGGAGGAGTGGAGGAGTGGAAAGTCTGAGCAGAGCACAGACACACACGCGCCTCTCGGGAGGAGAGAAGGAGAGGAGGAGTGGAAAGTCTGAGCCCAGCACAGACACACACGGGCCTCTCAGGGAGGAGTGGAAGAGAGGAGGAGTGGAAAGTCTGAGCCCAGCACAGACACACACGGGCCTCTCAGGGAGGAGCGGAGGGCGCTTGAGAAACTAGGAGGGGTTTGCTCTCTCTGTCGAACTCGCATGCAGCACGGAGCCCTCATTCCGGCCCTGAAGGCTGAAGTGTTCGCACCTCCCGCTCTGTAGAACTTTTTTTCTCTCCTGTGAGCGGCCGTACCAGGGAGAGGAGGAGTGGAAAGTCTGAGCAGAGCACAGACACACACGGGCCTCTCAGGGAGGAGCGGAAGAGAGGAGGAGTGGAAAGTCTGAGCAGAGCACAGACACACACGGGCCTCTCGGGGAGGAGAGAAGGAGAGGAGGAGTGGAAAGTCTGAGCCGACCACAGACACACACGGGCCTCTCAGGGAGGAGCGGAGGGCGCTTGAGCAACTAGGAGGGGTTTGCTCTCTCTGTCGAACTCGCATGCAGCACGGAGCCCTCATTCCGGCCCTGAAGGCTGAAGTGTTCGCACCTCCCGCTCTGTAGAATTTTTTTTCTCTTCTGTGAGCAGCCGTACCAGGGAGAGGAGGAGTGGAGGAGTGGAAAGTCTGAGCAGAGCACAGACACACACGCGCCTCTCGGGGAGGAGAGAAGGAGAGGAGGAGTGGAAAGTCTGAGCCCAGCACAGACACACACGGGCCTCTCAGGGAGGAGTGGAAGAGAGGAGGAGTGGAAAGTCTGAGCCCAGCACAGACACACACGGGCCTCTCAGGGAGGAGCGGAGGGCGCTTGAGAAACTAGGAGGGGTTTGCTCTCTCTGTCGAACTCGCATGCAGCACGGAGCCCTCATTCCGGCCCTGAAGGCTGAAGTGTTCGCACCTCCCGCTCTGTAGAACTTTTTTTTTCTCCTGTGAGCGGCCGTACCAGGGAGAGGAGGAGTGGAAAGTCTGAGCAGAGCACAGACACACACGGGCCTCTCAGGGAGGAGCGGAAGAGAGGAGGAGTGGAAAGTCTGAGCAGAGCACAGACACACACGGGCCTCTCGGGGAGGAGAGAGGAGAGGAGAGTGGAAAGTCTGAGCCGACCACAGACACACACGGGCCTCTCAGGGAAGAGCGGAGGGCGCTTGAGCAACTAGGAGGGGTTTGCTCTCTCTGTCGAACTCGCATGCAGCACGGAGCCCTCATTCCGGCCCTGAAGGCTGAAGTGTTCGCACCTCCCGCTCTGTAGAACTTTTTTTCTCTCCTGTGAGCGGCCGTACCAGGGAGAGGAGGAGTGGAAAGTCTGAGCAGAGCACAGACACACACGGGCCTCTCGGGGAGGAGAGAAGGAGAGGAGGAGTGGAAAGTCTGAGCCGACCACAGACACACCGGCCTCTCAGGGAGGAGCGGAGAGCGCTTGAGAAACTAGGAGGGGTTTGCTCTCTCTGTCGAACTCGCATGCAGCACGGAGCCCTCATTCCGGCCCTGAAGGCTGAAGTGTTCGCACCTCCCGCTCTGTAGAATTTTTTTTCTCTTCTGTGAGCAGCCGTACCAGGGAGAGGAGGAGTGGAGGAGTGGAAAGTCTGAGCAGAGCACAGACACACACGCGCCTCTCGGGGAGGAGAGAAGGAGAGGAGGAGTGGAAAGTCTGAGCCCAGCACAGACACACACGGGCCTCTCAGGGAGGAGTGGAAGAGAGGAGAGTGGAAAGTCTGAGCCCAGCACAGACACACACGGGCCTCTCAGGGAGGAGCGGAGGGCGCTTGAGAAACTAGGAGGGGTTTGCTCTCTCTGTCGAACTCGCATGCAGCACGGAGCCCTCATTCCGGCCCTGAAGGCTGAAGTGTTCGCACCTCCCGCTCTGTAGAACTTTTTTTCTCTCCTGTGAGCGGCCGTACCAGGGAGAGGAGGAGTGGAAAGTCTGAGCAGAGCACAGACACACACGGGCCTCTCAGGGAGGAGTGGAAGAGAGGAGGAGTGGAAAGTCTGAGCCGACCACAGACTCACACGGGCCTCTCAGGGAGGAGAGGAGGAGAGGAGGAGTGGAAAGTCTGAGCCGACCACAGACTCACACGGGCCTCTCAGGGAGGAGCGGAGGGCGCTTGAGAAACTAGGAGGGGTTTGCTCTCTCTGTCGAACTCGCATGCAGCACGGAGCCCTCATTCCGGCCCTGAAGGCTGAAGTGTTCGCACCTCCCGCTCTGTAGAACTTTTTTTCTCTCCTGTGAGCGGCCGTACCAGGGAGAGGAGGAGTGGAAAGTCTGAGCAGAGCACAGACACACACGGGCCTCTCAGGGAGGAGAGAAGGAGAAGAGGAGTGGAAAGTCTGAGCCGACCACAGACTCACACGGGCCTCTCAGGGAGGAGAGGAGGAGAGGAGGAGTGGAAAGTCTGAGCCGAGCACAGACACACACGGGCCTCTCAGGGAGGAGCGGAGGGCGCTTGAGAAACTAGGAGGGGTTTGCTCTCTCTGTCGAACTCGCATGCAGCACGGAGCCCTCATTCCGGCCCTGAAGGCTGAAGTGTTCGCACCTCCCGCTCTGTAGAATTTTTTTTCTCTCCTGTGAGCGGCCGTACCAGGGAGAGGAGGAGTGCAAAGTCTGAGCCGAGCGCAGACTCACACCGGCCTCTCAGGGAGGAGCGGAGGAGTGGAAAGTCTGGGCTGAGGACGGAGACGCAGCAAAGTGGAACGGGAGGGGTCAGCTCTTTCTGTCGAACATGCATACAGGAAGGAGCCTTCATTCCCGCCCTGAAGGCTGAAGTGTTCGCACCTCCCGCTCTTTTAAATTTTTTCTCTTCTGTGAGCGGCCGTCGCAAGAAGAGGAGGAGTGGAAAGTCTGGGCAGAGCAGCCAGTCGGAACGGAGAGTTTGAAGAGTGTATAAAGGAACCTCTCACGTCAGCTTCCCAGAAAAACTAGCTGAGAGCAATGAAATGAATGAGTCGCTACGGTTTGTTGTGTACATTTTACTGTGATTTTAAAACTTCTTTCCTCATATCATCTCTCCCCTCTCCTCCTCAGATATTAGCGACAGGAAGATGTGAAAGGAGAAAGGCCTCACCTCGCAAACATGAGAGTCAAGCTCATGAGCTTCGTGAGGAGCTGGAAGAAGCACAAGGCAGAAGAAAAGGAAAGGCGAAAAAAAAAAATCTTTATCAACGCTTGGAGTCTGCGAGGAGGAGTGGAAAGTCTGGGCCGAGCACAGACTCACACCAGCCTCTCAGGGAGGAGCGGAGGGCGCTTGAGAAAATAGGGGGGAGGAAAAGTTAAAGAATCCGTGGCTTGTGGGTGGAAAGGACGTCCGCTCACAGAGGAGGCTGCTCTGCCAAAGCGGCAGGAGGACGGACGCGCGCGCGAAAGGAGGGAGACTTCGGCGTGTAAAAGATGAGGATCATGGCTGTGAGTATATTTTTTTTTTACATTTTATTTAATTTCCCTTCCTCAGATTTTAGCTCAAAGGCACCGCTGAGAGATCTTCTGGGACAAAGACGGCCGAAAGTTCAAGTTTCCTGGCTGGCCCGGTGAGGTCAAAGCCAGAGGTCCGCGTGGAAGCGGCAGGAGGACAGACTCGCGCGCGTAAGGAGGGAGACTTCGGCAAAGGACCAGGATCAAGGACGAGGATCAAGCCCGCGAAAGCGGCAGGAGGACGGACGCGCACGCGAAAGGAGGGAGACTTCGACGAGGATCAAGCCCGCGGAAGCGTCAGGAGGACGGACGCGCGCGCGAAAGGAGGGAGACTTCGACGAGGATCAAGCCCGTGGAAGCGGCATGAGGACGGACGCGCGCGCGAAAGGAGGGAGACTTCGACGAGGATCAAGCCCGTGGAAGCGGCAGGAGGACGGACGCGCGCGCGAAAGGAGGGAGATTTCGGCGTGCAAAGGATGAGGATCATGGCTGTGAGTATATTTTTTTTTTACATTTTTATTTAATTTCCCTTCCTCAGATTTTAGCTCAAAGGCACCGCTGAGAGATCTTCTGGGACAAAGATGGCCGAAAATTCAAGTTTCCTGGCTGGCCCGGTGAGGTCAAAGCCAGAGGTCCGCGTGGAAGCGGCAGGAGGACGGACGCGCGCGCGAAAGGAGAGAGACTTCGGCAAAGGACCAGGATCAAGGACGAGGATCAAGCCCGCGAAAGCGGAAGGAGGACGGACGCGCGCGCGAAAGGTGGGAGACTTCGGCGAGGATCAAGCCCGCGGAAGCGGAAGGAGGACGGACGCGCGCGCGAAAGGAGGGAGACTTCGGCAAAGGACCAGGATCAAGGACGAAGATCAAGCCCGCGGAAGCGGCAGGAGGACGGACGCGCGCGCGAAAGGAGGGAGACTTCGGCAAAGGACCAGGATCAAGGACGAAGATCAAGCCCGCGGAAGCGGCAGGAGGACGGACGCCCGCGCGAAAGGAGGGAGACTTCGACGAGGATCAAGCCCGTGGAAGCGGCAGGAGAACGGACGCGCGCGCGAAAGGAGGGAGACTACGACGAGGATCAAGCCCGTGGAAGCGGCAGGAGGACGGACGCGCGCGCGAAAGGAGGGAGACTTCGACGAGGATCAAGCCCGTGGAAGCGGCAGGAGGACGGACGCGCGCGCGAAAGGAGGGAGACTTCGACGAGGATCAAGCCCGTGGAAGCGGCAGGAGGACGGACGCGCGCGCGACCATGGATCAAGGTACGAAGATCAAGCCCTGCGGAAGCGGCAGGAGGACGGACCGCGCGCTGAAAGGAGGGAAGACTTGGGCGTGCAAAGGATGAGGTATCATGCTGTGAGTATATTTTTTTTTATTTTATCTAATTCCCTTCCTCAGATTTTAGCTCAAAGGCAACCGCTGAGAGATCTTCTGGGACAAAGACGGCCGAAAGTCAAGTTTCCTGGCTGGCCCGGTGAGGTCAAAGCCAGAGGTCCGCGTGGAAGCGGCAGGAGGACGGACGCGCGCGCGAAAGGAGGGAGACTTCGGCAAAGGACCAGGATCAAGGACGAGGATCAAGCCCGCGGAAGCGGCAGGAGGACGGACGCGCGCGCGAAAGGAGGGAGACTTCGGCGAGGATCAAGCCCACGGAAGCGGAAGGAGGACGGACGCGCGCGCGAAAGGAGGGAGACTTCGGCGAGGATCAAGCCCGCGGAAGCGGCAGGAGGACGGACGCGCGCGCGAAAGGAGGGAGATTCGGCAAAGACCAGGACAAGGAGAGATCAAGCCCGCGGGGCAGGAGGATGCGGACGCCCGCTGCGAAAGAGGGAGACTTCGACGAGGATCAAGCCCGCGGAAGCGGCAGGAGGACGGACGCGCGCGCGAAAGGAGGGAGACTTCGACGAGGATCAAGCCCGCGGAAGCGGCAGGAGGACGGACGCGCGCGCGAAAGGAGGGAGACTTCGACGAGGATCAAGCCCGTGGAAGCGGCAGGAGGACGGACGCGCGCGCGAAAGGAGGGAGACTTCGACGAGGATCAAGCCCGTGGAAGCGGCAGGAGGACGGACGCGCGCGCGAAAGGAGGGAGACTTCGGCGTGCAAAGGATGAGGATCATGGCTGTGAGTATATTTTTTTTTTTTTACATTTTTATTTAATTTCCCTTCCTCAGATTTTAGCTCAAGGCAACCGCTGAGAGATCTTCTGGGACAAAGACGGCCGAAAATTCAAGTTTCCTGGCTGGCCCGGTGAGGTCAAAGCCAGAGGTCGGCGTAGAAGCGGCAGAGGACGGACGCGGCAGCGAAAGGAGGGAGACTTCGGCAAGGACCAGGATCAAGGACGAGGATCAAGCCCGCGAAAGCGGAAGGAGGACGGACGCGCGCGCGAAAGGAGGGAGACTTCGGCGAGGATCAAGCCCGCGGAAGCGGAAGGAGGACGGACGCGCGCGCGAAAGGAGGGAGACTTCGGCAAAGGACCAGGATCAAGGACGAAGATCAAGCCCGCGGAAGCGGCAGGAGGACGGACGCCGCGCGAAAGGAGGGAGACTTCGACGAGGATCAAGCCCGTGGAAGCGGCAGGAGGACGGACGCGCGCGCGAAAGGAGGGAGACTTCGGCGTGCAAAGGATTAGATCATGGCTGTGAGTATATTTTTTTTTTTACATTTTTATTAATTTCTCCTCAGATTTTAGCTCAAAGGCACCGCTGAGAGATTTTCTGGGAACAAAGACGGCCGAAAATTCAAGTTTCCTGGCTGGCCCGGTGAGGTCAAAAGCCAGAGGTCGCGTGGAAGCGGCAGGAGGAGGCGACGCGCGCGCGAAAGGAGAGAGACTTCGGCAAAGGACCAGGATCAAGGACGAGGATCAAGCCCGCGAAAGAGGAAGGAGGACGGACGCGCGCGCGAAAGGAGGGAGACTTCGGCGAGGATCAAGCCCGCGGAAGCGGAAGGAGGACGGACGCGCGCGCGAAAGGAGGGAGACTTCGGCGAGGATCAAGCCCGCGGAAGCAGCAGGAGGACGGACGCGCGCGCGAAAGGAGGGAGACTTCGGCAAAGGACCAGGATCAAGGACGAAGATCAAGCCCGCGAAAGCGGCAGGAGGACGGACGCGCGCGCGAAAGGAGGGAGACTTCGACGAGGATCAAGCCCGTGGAAGCGGCAGGAGGACGGACGCGCGCGCGAAAGGACGGAGACTTCGGCGAGGATCAAGCCCGTGGAAGCGGCAGGAGGACGGACGCGCGCGCGCGAAAGGAGGGAGACTTCGACGAGGATCAAGCCCGTGGAGCGGCAGGAGGACGGACGCGCGCGCGAAAGGAGGGAGACTTCGACGAGGATCAAGCCCGTGGAAGCGGCAGGAGGACGGACGCGCGCGCGTGCGAAAGGAGGGAGACTTTGGCGTGCAAAGGACGAGGATCATGGCTGTGAGTATATTTTTTTTACATTTTTATTTCATTTCCCTTCCTCAGATTTTAGCTCAAAGGCACCGCTGAGAGATCTTCTGGGACAAAGACGGCCGAAAATTCAAGTTTCCTGGCTGGCCCGGTGAGGTCAAAGCCAGAGGTCCGCGTGGAAGCGGCAGGAGGACGGACTCGCGCGCGAAAGGAGGGAGACTTCGGCAAAGGACCAGGATCAAGGACGAGGATCAAGCCTGCGAAAGCGGCAGGAGGACGGACGCGCGCGCGAAAGGAGGGAGACTTCGGCGAGGATCAAGCACGCGTAAGCGGCAGGAGGACGGACGCGCGCGCGAAAGGAGGGAGACTTCGGCGTGCAAGGGACGGAGATCAAGGCTGTGAGCTGTGTGTCAAGCCCGAAGAGGCACAAAAGAAAAGAAAAGTCTTCATCGCTACGTCAGGAAGGAGAAAAGAAAAGGAGCCTCACTGAGCAAGCACTCGAAGAGAAAAGATTCAAAGCGACACTGTGAAACACACGTGTCGCTACGGTTTGTTGTGCACATTTTACTGTGAATTTAAAAACGTATTTTTTCTTAATTTCATTTTATTTCCCTCCCTCAGATTTTAACTCAAAGGCACCGCTGAGAGATCTTCCGTGACAAAGACGGCCGAAAGTTCAAGTTTCATGGCTGGCCCGGTAAGGTCAAAGCAAGAGGTCCGCGTGGAAGCGGCAGGAGGACGGACGCGCGCGCCAAAGTGGAGAAACTTCGGAGTGCAAAGGACGAGGGTAAAGCCCGTGGAATCGGCAGAAAGACGGACGCATGAAAGAGAGAATGAGAGGAATGAGCTACACTGACTGCAATAAATTCTCTGTTTTATAAGGCAGCGTTGTCCCAAGTTTTATTCAGTGTTTTCTCACATTAATTCAGACCTGCTGTTGAAAATAAGAAAGTGTTCTTATTTTATTGTGTATTTTTTTACCTCTTATATATTTTACTGCAGACTGCTGTAGAAATTGTATGATGTTTTTTTTTTTGTATTTTTGTTCTTACTTTTGTCTAATTGTTTAAACGTTCCTCATCATTTTATGTGTGAAGGTTTGTGGGCCTGTGTGCCTGCGTGTGTGTTTTTCCACTGTTTGTACACCAGAGGGTGCCAAATATCTTTTTATCCAGCACCAACAGGCCAGGTGAACGTATATACAGGCATTCACAGATATTGCACAGTCAAATGGTCCATAATAAAAGAGATAAATAGTGCTGTACACAGATCTACAGATTATCGCATATGGTGATCAGAATTGTTCTTTGTACAGTCTGACAGCCGCTGGAAGGGAGGTTGCCGTCAAGATGGCCCATTGCTGTTCAAACAGTGAAGTTGGAAGTTTGGATGAAGATATTTTTGGCTTTGAAGTACTATCTGACACCAACTCTCAAGATGTTTATAATCTTGCCTCTGTTCAGTACGATGTTCCATGTACTAAAGACGTCCCCCCTACCCCTGGTGGTCTGGAGAAGAACTGCGCTTGGAATGAATCTTCTGGGGTCCCAAATATAAATAAATACATAAATAAATATGGGGTCAACATGACATAGGAAAGCATTGGAGCAAGTGAACGTGTAAACCACCGCTCCCTAGGGGTAGAGGAAAGAACTGAACCTGGAACAAGTACCCCATTGGCCAAGGGAGGAAATGAGACTGGAATTTATCTTAAAAAAAATAGGGTCATAGTAAGCATAGAGGCAAAGGTGGAAGTGGACGGGCCGGAGGACGCGCCCCCTACTGACCGTTTGAAGAATTAAGCCTGGTAATTGTTTACTCTGAATAAGAAGAAAAGAAAAAGTGAAATAAAAAAAAGTGGGGTCAACAGTACCCCAAACACGTCGGAGGACATAGACAGGGAGACCACTCCCCCTCTACCCCTAGTGGCCGGGGAAAGAACTGAACACGGACAGGACCCCTAGTGGACAAGGGAGGTAACAACGAGGTGAAATGGCGACCCGGTGGAAAGCGGAGAGTAGGACGAAGTTTGGGGTGTCTGTGGCACCCCCCAAGTGGCCGGGGAAAGAACTGAACACGGAGAGGACCCCTAGTGGACAAGGGAGGTAACAACGAGGTGAAATGGCGACCCCCGGGGAAGCGGAGAGTAGGACGAAGTTTGGGGTGTCTGTGGCACCCCCCAAGTGGCCGGGGAAAGAACTGAACACGGAGAGGACCCCTAGTGGTCAAGGGAGGTAACAACGATGTGAAATGGCGACCCCTGGTGGTCAAGGGAGGTAACAACGAGGTGAAATGGCGACCCCCGGTGGAAGCGGAGAGAAGGACAAAGTTTGGGGTGTCTGTGGCACCCCCCAAGTGGCCGGGGAAAGAACTGAACACGGAGAGGACCCCTAGTGGACAAGGGAGGTAACAACGAGGTGAAATGGCGACCCCCGGTGGAAGCGGAGAGTAGGACGAAGTTTGGGGTGTCTGTGGCACCCCCTAGTGGCCGGGGAAAGAACTGAACACGGAGAGGACCCCTAGTGGTCAAGGAGGTAACAACGATGTGAAATGGCGACCCCTGGTGGTCAAGGGAGGTAACAACGAGGTGAAATGGCGACCCGGTGGAAGCGGAGAGAAGGACAAAGTTTGGGGTGTCTGTGGCACCCCCCAAGTGGCCGGGGAAAGAACTGAACACGGAGAGGACCCCTAGTGGTCAAGGGAGGTAACAACGATGTGAAATGGCGACCCCTGGTGGAAGCGGAGAGAAGGACAAATTTTGGGGTGTCTGTGGCACCCCCAAGTGGCCGGGGAAAGAACTGAACACGGACAGGACCCCTAGTGGTCAAGGGAGGTACCAACATCATTAAAAAAAAAAAAAAAAAAAAGTGGGGTCAAAGGTACCCCAAACTCTTCGGAGGACATAGACAGGAAGACCACTCCCCCTCTACCCCTAGTGGCCAGGGAAGGAATTGAACACGGACAGGACCCCTAGTGGACAAGGGAGGTACCAACGAGGAGAAATGGCGACCCCCGGTGGAAGCGGAGAGAAAGACATATTTTGGGGGTGTTTTTGGCACCCCCAAGTGGCCGGGGAAGGAACTGAACACGGAGAGCACCCCTAGTGGACAAGGGAGGTACCAACGAGGAGAAATGGCGACCCCCGGTGGAAGCGGAGAGAAAGACATATTTTGGGGGTGTTTTTGGCACCCCCAAGTGGCCGGGGAAGGAACTGAACACGGAGAGCACCCCTAGTGGACAAGGGAGGTACCAACGAGGAGAAATGGCGACCCCCGGTGGAAGCGGAGGAAAGACATATTTTGGGGGTGTTTTTGGCACCCCAAGTGGCCGGGGAAGGAACTGAACACGGAGAGCCCCCCTAGTGGACAAGGGAGGTACCAACGAGGAAAATGGCGACCCCCGGTGGAAGCGGAGAGAAAGACATATTTTGGGGGTGTTTTTGGCACCCCAAGTGGCCGGGGAAGGAACTGAACACGGAGAGCACCCTAGTGGACAAGGGAGGTACCAACGAGGAGAAATGGCGACCCCCGTGGAAGCGGAGAGAAAGATTTTTTTTTTAAGGCCAAAAAAAGTCATACTAAAGCATGTTGATTTTAAGGCAAAAAAAAAAAAACTAAGTATATGATTATTTTTTGAAGAAAAATCATCAATAGCTGTTGATTTTCAGGCAAGTTATACTAAAGCATGTTAATTTTGAGGCAAAAAAAGTTATACTTTAGCATGTTTGATTTTTTTAGACAAAAAAGTATACTAAAGCATGTTGATTTTTTTAAAAAAAAAAGTATACTTTAGCATGTTGATTTTTTTGGGCTAAAAAAGTCATACTAATGTATTTTGATTTTTTGATGAAAAAACGTACACTATAGCATGCTGATTTTTTTGGGCAAAAAGGTCATACTATAGCTTGTTGATTTTTTTGATGAAGAAAAATCATACTATAGAGTATCTATTTTTGATGAAAAAAAGTCATACTATAGCATGTTTATTTTTTTAGGAAAAAAGCATACTAAAGTATGTTGCTTTTTGATGAAAAATCAACTTTAGCATTTTGATTTTTTAGGCAAAAAAAGTGATACTATAGCATGTTTTTTTTTGATGAAGAAAAATCATACTATGGCATGTTGATTTTTTTGATGAAAAAATGTCATACTATATAGCATGTTTATTTTTAGCAATAAAAGTCATACTAAAGCATGGTGATTTTTTTCGGCAAAAAAAGTCAAACTAATGCATGTTGATTTTTTTTGACAAAAAAAGTTCTACTATAGCATTTTGATTTTTTAAGGCAAAAAAAGTCATACTAAAGCATGTTGATTTTTTTAAGGCAAAAAAAAAATCAAACTTAAGTATGTTGATTTTTTTTGAAAAAAAAATCATACAATAGCATGTTGATTTTTTAGGCAAAAAAAGTTATACTAAAGTATGTATATTTTTGAGGCAAAAAAGTCATACTAGCATGTTGATTTTTTTGACAAAAAAAAGTTCTACTATAGCATGTTTGATTTTTTAGGCAAAAAAATTCATACTAAAGCATGTTGATTTTTTGAGGCAAAAAAAAAATACTTAAGTATGTTGATTTTCTGAAGAAAAAAAGTCATACAATAGCATGTTGATTTTTTCAGGCAAAAAAAGTTATACTAAAGTATGTATATTTTTTAGGCAAAAAAAGTTATACTTAGCATGTTGATTTTTTTAGGCAAAAAAAGTCTACTATAGCATTTTGATTTTTTTAAGGCAAAAAAAGTCATACTAAAGCATGTTGATTTTTTTAAGCAAAAAAAAAAATACTTAAGCATGTTGATTTTTTTTGAAGAAAAAAAGTCATACAATAGCATGTTTGATTTTTTTCAGGCAAAAAAAGTTTTACTAATGTATTTGATTTTTTGATGAAAAACGTTACACTATAGCATGCTGATTTTTTTGGGCAAAAAGGTCATACTATAGCTTGTTGATTTTTTTGATGAAAAAAATCATACTATAGAGTATCTATTTCTGATGAAAAAAGTCATACTATAGCATGTTTATTTTTTTAGGGGAAAAAAGGCATACTAAAGTATGTTGCTTTTTTGATGAATAAAATCATACTTTAGCATTTTGATTTTTTAGGCAAAAAAAGTTATACTTTAGCATGTTGATTTTTTTTGACAAAAAAAGTTCTACTATAGCATTTTGATTTTTTTAAGGCAAAAAAAGTCATACTAAAGCATGTTGATTTTTTTAAGGCAAAAAAATACTTAAGCATGTTGATTTTTTTGAAGAAAAAAAGTCATACAATAGCATGTTGATTTTTCAGACAAAAAAAGTATACTAAAGTATGTATATTTTTGAGGCAAAAAAAAGTTATACTTTAGCATGTTGATTTTTTTAGACAAAAAAGTTCTACTATAGCATTTTGATTTTTTTAAGCAAAAAAATCATACTAAAGCATGTTGATTTTTTTAGGGCAAAAAAAAAAATACTTAAGTATGTTGATTTTTTTGAAGAAAAAAAAGTCATACAATAGCATGTTGATTTTTTCAGGCAAAAAAGTTATACTAAGTATGTATATTTTTGAGGCAAAAAAAGTTATACTTTAGCATGTGATTTTTTTAGAAAAAAAAAAGTTATACTTTAGCATGTTGATTTTTTTAGACAAAAAAAGTTATACTTTAGCATGTTGATTTTTTTAGGCAAAAAAAGTATACTTTAGCATGTTGATTTTTTTAGACAAAAAAAGTTATACTTTAGCATGTTGATTTTTTAGACAAAAAAGTTATACTTAGCATGTTGATTTTTTTGGCTAAAAAAGTCATACTAATGTATTTGATTTTTTGATGAAAAAACGTACACTAATAGCATGCTGATTTTTTTGGGCAAAAAAGGTCATACTATAGCTTGTTGATTTTTTGATGAAGAAAAAATCATACTATAGAGTATCTATTTCTGATGAAAAAAGTCATACTATAGAATGTTTATTTTTTAGGGAAAAAAGGCATACTAAAGTATGTTGCTTTTTTGATGAATAAAATCATACTTTAGCATTTTGATTTTTTTAGGCAAAAAAAGTGATACTATAGCATTTTTTTTTATGAAGAAAAAATCATACTATGGCATGTTGATTTTTTGATGAAAAAATGTCATACTATATAGCATGTTTATTTTTTAGGCAATAAAAGTCATACTAAAGCATGGTGATTTTTTTCGGCAAAAAAAGTCAAACTAATGCATGTTGTTTTTTTTCAGCAATAAAAAGTCATATTAAAGTATTTTTTTTTGGGAGGGGGCATAAAATATCATACTGAAGCATGTTGATTTTTTTCGGAAAAAAAAAAGTCAAACTAATGCATGTTGATTTTTTTTGACAAAAAAAGTTCTACTATAGCATTTTGATTTTTTTAAGGCAAAAAAAGTCATACTAAAGCATGTTGATTTTTTAAGGCAAAAAAAAAAAACTTAAGTATGTTGATTTTTTGAAGAAAAAAAGTCATACAATAGCATGTTGATTTTTTCAGGCAAAAAAAGTTATACTAAAGTATGTATATTTTTGAGGCAAAAAAAGTTATACTTTAGCATGTTGATTTTTTAGACAAAAAAAGTTATACTTTAGCATGTTGATTTTTTTGGGCTAAAAAAGTCATACTAATGTATTTGATTTTTTGATGAAAAAAACGTACACTATAGCATGCTGATTTTTTGGGAAAAAAGGTCATACTATAGCTTGTTGATTTTTTGATGAAAAAAATCATACTATAGAGTATCTATTTCTGATGAAAAAAAGTCATACTATAGAATGTTTATTTTTTTAGGGAAAAAAGCATACTAAAGTATGTTGCTTTTTTGATGAATAAAATCATACTTTAGCATTTGATTTTTTTAGGCAAAAAAAGTGATACTATAGCATGTTTTTTTTTTGATGAAGAAAAATCATACTATGGCATGTTGATTTTTTGATGAAAAAATGTCATACTATATAGCATGTTTATTTTTTTAGGCAATAAAGTCATACTAAAGCATGGTGATTTTTTTCGGCAAAAAAAGTCAAACTAATGCATGTTGTTTTTTTTTCAGCAATAAAAGTCATATTAAAGTATGTTTTTTTTTGGGGGGGGCAATAAAATATCATACTGAAGCATGTTGATTTTTTCGGCAAAAAAAAAGTCAAACTAATGCATGTTGATTTTTTTTGGCAAAAAAAGTTCTACTATAGCATTTTGATTTTTTAAGGCAAAAAAAGTCATACTAAAGCATGTTGATTTTTTTAAGGCAAAAAAAAAATACTTAAGTATGTTGATTTTCTGAAGAAAAAAAGTCATACAATAGCATGTTGATTTTTCAGGCAAAAAAAGTTCTACTAAAGTATGTATATTTTTGAGGCAAAAAAGTTATACTTTAGCATGTTGATTTTTTAGACAAAAAAAGTTATACTTTAGCATGTTGATTTTTTTAACAAAAAAAGTTATACTTTAGCATGTTGATTTTTTTTAGGCAAAAAAAGTTATACTTTAGCGTTGATTTTTTTAGACAAAAAAAGTATACTTTAGCATGTTGATTTTTTTAGACAAAAAAAGTTCTACTATAGCATTTGATTTTTTAAGGCAAAAAAAGTCATACTAAAGCATGTTGATTTTTTTAAGCAAAAAAAAAACAACTTAAGTATGTTGATTTTTTTGAAGAAAAAAAGTCATACAATAGCATGTTGATTTTTTCAGGCAAAAAAAGTTATACTAAAGTATGTATATTTTTGAGGCAAAAAAAATTTATACTTTAGCATGTTGATTTTTTTAGACAAAAAAAGTTTATACTTAGCATGTTGATTTTTTGGGCTAAAAAATCATACTAATGTATTTGATTTTTTTTTTATGAAAAAACGTACACTATAACATGCTGATTTTTTGGGCAAAAAAGTCATACTAAGCTTGTTAATTTTTGATGAAGAAAAATCATACTATAAGTATCTATTTTTGATGAAAAAAAGTCATACTATAGCATGTTTATTTTTTAGGGAAAAAAGGCATACTAAAGTATGTTGCTTTTTGATGAATAAAATCATACTTTAGCATTTTGATTTTTTAGGCAAAAAAGTGATACTATAGCATGTTTTTTTTGATGAAAAAAATCATACTATTGGCATTTTTTTGTTTGATTTTTTTTTTGGGGAAAAAAAAAAAAAAAAATTTGTCATACTATATAGCATGTTATTTTTTTAGGCAATAAAAAGTCATACTAAAGCATGGTGATTTTTTTTCGCAAAAAAAGTCAAACTAATGCATGTTGTTTTTTTTCAGCAATAAAAGTCATATTAAAGTATTTTTTTTGGGAGGGGGCATAAAATATCATACTGAAAGCATGTTGATTTTTTCGGCAAAAAAAAGTCAAACTAATGCATGTTGATTTTTTTTGACAAAAAAGTTCTACTATAGCATTTGATTTTTTTAAGGCAAAAAAAGTCATACTAAAGCATGTTGATTTTTTTAAGGCAAAAAAAAATACTTAAGTATGTTGATTTTCTGAAGAAAAAAAGTCATACAATAGCATGTTGATTTTTTCGGCAAAAAAAGTCAAACTAACATGTGTTTTTTTTCAGCAATAAAAAGTCATATTAAAGTATGTTTTTTTTTGGGAGGGGGCATAAAATATCATACTGAAGCATGTTGATTTTTTTTCGGCAAAAAAAAGTCAAACTAATGCATGGTATATGTTTTG
This sequence comes from Oryzias javanicus, assembly GCA_003999625.1. Classification (NCBI taxonomy): domain Eukaryota; kingdom Metazoa; phylum Chordata; class Actinopteri; order Beloniformes; family Adrianichthyidae; genus Oryzias; species Oryzias javanicus. The sequence goes on from ML136654.1 coordinate 23,357, forward strand.
AGGCAAAAAAAGTTATACTTAGCATTTGATTTTTTTTTAAGACAAAAAAAGTTACAACTTTAGCATGTCTGATTTTTTTAGACAAAAAAAGTTATACTTTACATGTGTGGATTTTTTTAGGACGAAAAAAAAGTTATACTTTAGCATGTTGAGTTTTTTAGACAAAAAAAAGTTCTACTAGGCATTTTGATTTTTTAAGCAACAAAAAGTCATATAAAGCATGTTGATTTTTTTAAGAAGCAAAGAAAAAACCTAAGTATGTTGATTTTTTGAAGAAAAAAAGTCATACAATAGCATGTTGATTTTTTAAGGCAAAAAAGTTATACTAAAGTATGTATATTTTTGAGGAAAAAAAGTTATACTTTAGCAATTGATGATTTTTTAGACAAAAAAAGTTATACTTTAGCATGTTGATTTTTTTGGGCTAAAAAGTCATACTAATGTATTTTTATTTTTTTTGATGAAAAAACGAACACTATAGCATGCTGAATTTTTTGGGCAAAAAGGTCATACTATAGCTGTTGATTTTTTGATGAAGAAAAAATCATACTATAGAGTATCTATTTCTGATGAAAAAAAGTCATACTATAGAATGTTTATTTTTTCAGGAAAAAAGGCATACTAAAGTATGTTGCTTTTTTGATGAATAAAATCATACTTTAGCATTTTGATTTTTTTAGGCAAAAAATGATACTATAGCATGTTTTTTTTTTGATGAAGAAAAATCATACTCTGGCATGTTGATTTTTGATGAAAAAATGTCATACTATATAGCATGTTTATTTTTTTAGGCAATAAAAGTCATACTAAAGCATGGTGATTTTTTTTCGGCAAAAAAAGTCAAACTAATGCATGTTGTTTTTTTTCAGCAATAAAGTCATATTAAAGTATGTTTTTTTTTGGGAGGGGGCATAAAATATCATACTGAAGCATGTTGATTTTTTTCGGCAAAAAAAAAGTCAAACTAATGCATGTTGTTTTTTTTTAGACAAAAAAAGTTATACTTTAGCTTGTTGGATTTTTTTAGACAAAAAAAGTTATACTTTAGCATGTTGATTTTTTAGACAAAAAAAAGTTCTACTATAGCATTTGATTTTTTTAAGGCAAAAAAAGTCCATACTAAAGGCAGTTGTACTTAAGTATTTTTTTAGACAAAAAAGTTATATTTAGCCATTATACTTTATTTTTTTTAGACAAAAAAAGTTACACTTTAGCATGTTAATTTTTTTTAGACAAAAAAGTTATACTTTAGCATGTTGATTTTTTTTAGCACAAAAAAAGTTATACTTTAGCATTGGTTGATTTTTTTTAGACAAAAAAGTTCTACTATAGCATTTTTTATTTTTTTAAGGCAAAAAAAGTCTATCTAAAGCATTTTGATTTTTTTAGACAAAAAAGTTATACTTTAGCATGTTGATTTTTTTTGGCTAAAAAAGTCCATTACTTTATGTATTTTGAAATTATTTTGATGAAAAAAGTTACACTATAGCATTGCTGATTTTTTTGGGCAAAAAGGTCATTACTATAGCTTGTTGATTTTTTTTGATGAAGAAAAATCATAATATAGAGTATCTATTTCTGATGAAAAAAAGATACTATAGAATGTTTATTTTTTTAGGGAAAAAAGCATACTAAAGTATGTTGCTTTTTTGATGAATAAAATCATACTTTAGCATTTGATTTTTTAGGCAAAAAAAAGTTGATACTATAGCATGTTTTTTTTTGATGAAGAAAATCATACTATGGATGTGATTTTTTTGATGAAAAAATGTCATACTATATTGCATGTTTATTTTTTAGGCAATAAAAGTTCATACTAAAGCATGTTGATTTTTTTCGGCAAAAAAAGTCAAACTAATGCATGTTGTTTTTTTCAGCAATAAAAGTCATATTAACCCTTGTGCTATCAAAGGACATGAAACAAAAGTGCTTTGTGAGTATGTTAAGGGGGGTCATTTAAAAACCGTTTCCCTAACCAGGTCTGCTCCCTGACAGGCGAAATAGTAGAGCCCTCGAGAAGCGAAAGGGACCTTTTTCCCCAAAAATTTTTGTATGTTTCAGACACCCTCTATCACCCCTGGCCACTAGAGGGTGCCAAAAACACCCCCAAAATTTGTCTTTCTCTCCGCTTCCACCGGGGTCGCCATTTCTCCTCGTTGGTACCTCCCTTGTCCACTAGGGGTGCTCTCCGTGTTCAGTTCCTTCCCCGGCCACTTGGGGGTGCCAAAAACACCCCCAAAATATGTCTTTCTCTCCGCTTCCACCGGGGTCGCCATTTCTCTTCGTTGGTACCTCCCTTGTCCACTAGGGTCCTGTCCGTGTTCAATTCCTTCCCTGGCCACTAGGGTAGAGGGGGAGTGGTCTTCCTGTCTATGTCCTCCGAAGAGTTTGGGTACCTTTGACCCCACTTTTTTTTTCTTTTTTTCTTAATGATGTTGGTACCTCCCTTGTCCACTAGGGGTCCTTGCGTGTTCAGTTCTTTCCCCGGCCACTTGGGGGTGCCACAGACACCCCAAAATTTGTCCTTCTCTCCGCTTCCACCAGGGGTCGCCATTTCACCTCGTTGTTACCTCCCCTTGACCACCAAGGGTCGCATTTCACATCGTTTGTTACCTCCCTTGTCCACTAGGGGTCCTGTCCGTGTTCAGTTCTTTCCCCGGCCACTTGGGGGGTGCCAAGACACCCCAAAATTTGTCCTTCTCTCCCTTGACCACCAGGGGTCGCCATTTCACCTCGTTGTTACCTCCCTTGACCACTAGGGGTCCTCTCCGTGTTCAGTTCTTTCCCCGGCCACTTGGGGGGTGCCACAGACACCCCAAACTTTGTCCTTCTCTTCGCTTCCACCAGGGGTCACCATTTCACCTCGTTGCTACCTCCCTTGACCACCAGGGGTCCCATTTCACATCGTTGTTACCTCCCTTGACCACTAGGGGTCTCTCCGTGTTCAGTTCTTTCCCCGGCCACTTGGGGGGTGCCACAGACACCCCAAACTTTGTCCTTCTCTTCGCTTCCACCAGGGGTCGCCATTTCACCTCGTTGTTACCTCCCTTGACCACCAGGGGTCGCCATTTCACATCGTTGTTACCTCCTTGACCACTAGGGGTCCTCTACGTGTTCAGTTCTTTCCCCGGGCCACTTGGGGGTGCCACAGACACCCAAAATATGTCCTACTCTCCGCTTCCACGGGGTCGCCATTTCACCTCGTCGTTACCTCCCTTGTCCACTAGGGGTCCTCTCCGTGTTCAGTTCTTTCCCCGGCCACTTGGGGATGCCACAGACACCCCAAAATTTGTCCTTCTCTTCGCTTCCACCGGGGGTCGCCATTTCACCTCGTTGTTACCTCCCTTGTCCACTAGGGGTCCTCTCCGTGTTCAGTTCTTTCCCCGGCCACTTGGGGGGTGCCACAGACACCCAAACTTTGTCCTTCTCTCCGCTTCCACCGGGGGTCGCCATTTCACCTCGTTGTTACCTCCATTGACCACCAGGGGTCGCCATTTCACATCGTTGTTACCTCCCTTGTCCACTAGGGGTCCTCTCCGTGTTCAGTTCTTTCCCCGGCCACTTGGGGGTGCCACAGACACCCCAAAATTTGTCCTTCTCTCCGCTTCCACCGGGGGTCGCCATTTCACCTCGTTGTTACCTCCCTTGTCCACTAGGGGTCCTCTCCGTGTTCAGTTCTTTCCCCGGCCACTTGGGGGGTGCCAAAAACACCCCCAAAATCTGTTTTTCTTTCCGCTTCCACCGGGGGTCGCCATTTCACCTCGTTGGTACCTCCCTTGTCCACTAGGGGTCCTCTCCGTGTTCAGTTCTTTCCCCGGCCACTTGGGGGTGCCAAAAACACCCCCAAAATCTGTTTTTCTTTCCGCTTCCACCGAGGGTCGCCATTTCACCTCGTTGGTACCTCCCTTGTCCACTAGGGGTACTGTCCGTGTTCAGTTCTTTCCCTGGCCACTAGGGGTAGAGGGGGAGTGGTCTCCCTGTCTATGTCCTCCGAAGTGTTTGGGGTACTGTTGACCCCACTTTTTTTTATTTCACCTTTTCTTTTCTTTCTTATTGAGAGTAAACAATTACCAGGCTTAATTCTTCAAACGGTCAGTAGGGGGTGCGTCCTCCGGCCCGTTCACTTCCACCTTTGCCTCTATGGTTACTATGACCCTATTTTTTTTTTAAGATAAATTCCAGTCTCATTTCCTCCCTTGGCCAATGGGGTACTTGTTCCATGTTCAGTTCTTTCCTCTACCCCTAGGGAGCGGCGGTTTACACGTTCACTTGCTCCAATGCTTTCCTATGTCATGTTGACCCCATATTTATTTATGTATTTATTTATATTTGGGACCCCAGAAGATTCATTCCAAGCGCATTTCTTCTCCAGACCACCAGGGGTAGGGGGGACGTCTTTAGTACATGGAACATCGTACTGAACAGAGGCAAGATTATAAACATCTTGAGAGTTGGTGTCAGATAGTACTTCAAAGCCAAAAATATCTTCATCCAAACTTCCAACTTCACTGTTTGAACAGCAATGGGCCATCTTGACGGCAACCTCCCTTCCAGCGGCTGTCAGACTGTACAAAGAACAATTCTGATCACCATATGCGATAATCTGTAGATCTGTGTACAGCACTATTTATCTCTTTTATTATGGACCATTTGACTGTGCAATATCTGTGAAATGCCTGTATATACGTTCACCTGGCCTGTTGGTGCTGGATAAAAAGATATTTGGCACCCTCTGGTGTACAAACAGTGGAAACACACACACACGCAGGCACACAGGCCCACAAACCTTCACACATAAAATGATGAGGAACGTTTAAAAACAATTAGACAAAAGTAAGAACAAAAATATACGAAAAAAAAACATCATACAATTTCTACAGCAGTCTGCAGTAAAATATATAAGAGGTAAAAAAAATACACAAAAAAATAAGAACACTTTCTTATTTTCAACAGCAGGTCTGAATTAATGTGAGAAAACACTGAATAAAACTTGGGACAACGCTGCCGTATAAAACAGTGAATTTATTGCAGTCAGTGTAGCTCATTCCTCTCATTCTCTCTTTCATGCGTCCGTCTTCCTGCCGATTCCACGGGCTTTACCCTCGTCCTTTGCACTCCGAAGTTTCTCCACTTTGGCGCGCGCGTCCGTCCTCCTGCCGCTTCCACGCGGACCTCTTGCTTTGACCTTACCGGGCCAGCCATGAAACTTGAACTTTCGGGCCGTCTTTGTCACGGAAGATCTCTCAGCGGTGCCTTTGAGTTAAAATCTGAGGGAGGAAAATAAAATGAAATTAAGAAAAAATACGTTTTTAAAATCACAGTAAAATGTGCACAACAAACCGTAGCGACACGTGTGTTTCACAGTGTCGCTTTGAATCTTTTCTCTTCGAATGCTTGCTCAGTGAGGCTCCTTTTCTTTTCTCCTTCCTGACGTAGCGATGAAGACTTTTCTTTTCTTTTGTGCCTCTTCGGGCTTGACACACAGCTCACAGCCTTGATCTCCGTCCCTTGCACGCCGAAGTCTCCCTCCTTTCCGCGCGCGCGTCGTCCTCCTTCCGCTTCCGCGGGCTTGATCCTCGCCGAAGTCTCCCTTTCGCCGCGCGTCCGTCCTCCTTCCTCTTTCGCAGGCTTGATCTCGTCTTGATCCTGGTCCTTTGCGAAGTCTCTCTCCTTTCGCGCGCGAGTCCGTCCTCCTGCCGCTTCCACGCGGACCTCTGGCTTTGACCTCACGGGCCAGCCAGGAAACTGAATTTTCGGCCGTCTTTGTCCCAGAAATCTCTCAGCGGTGCCTTTGAGCTAAAATCTGAGGAAGGGAAATTAAATAAAAATGTAAAAAAAAAAAATATACTCACAGCCATGATCCTAATCCTTTGCACCCGAAGTCTCCTCCTTTCGCGCGCGGTCCGTCCTCTGCCGCTTCCACGGGTTGATCCTCGTCGAAGTCTCCTCCTTTCGCGCGGTGCGTCCGTCTCCTGCGTTCGCGGCTTGATCTCGTCCTTGATCCTGGTCCTTTGCGAAGTCTCCCTCCTTTCGCGCGCGGTCCGTCCTCCTTCCGCTTCCGCGGGCTTGATCCTCGCCGAAGTCTCCCTCCTTTCGCGCGCGCGTCCGTCCTCCTTGCCGCTTCCGCGGGCTTGATCCTCGTCCTTGATCCTGTCTTTGCCGAAGTCTCCCTCCTTTCGCGCGCGGCGTCCGTCCTCCTGCCGTTTCGCGGACCTCTGGCTTTGACCTCACCGGCCAGCCAGGAAACTTGATTTTCGGCGTCTTTGTCCAGAAGATCTCTCAGCGGTGCTTTGAGCTAAAATCTGAGGAAGGGAAATTAAATAAAATGTAAAAAAAAATATACTCACAGCCATGATCTAATCCTTTGCACGCCGAAGTCTCCCTCCTTTCGGCGCAGCGCGTCCGTCTCCTGCCGTTCCACGGGCTTGATCTCGTGAAGTTCTCCCTCTTTGGCGCGCGTCGTCCCCTGCCGCTTCCCGGGCCTTGATCCTCGTCGAAGTCTCCTCTTTTCGCGCGCGCGTCCGTCCTCCTGCGCTTCCGCGGGCTTGATCCTCGTCGAAGTCTCCTCTTTTTCGCGCGGGTCCGTCCTCTCTGCGCTTCCGCGGCTTGATCCTCGTCGAAGTCTCCTCCTTTTCGCGCGGAGCGTCGTCCCTCCTGCCAGCTTCCGCGGGCTTGATCTTCGTCTTGATCCTGTCCTTTGCCGAAGTCTCCTCCTTTCGCGCGCGGCGTCCGTCCTCCTGCCGCTTCCCGCGGGCTTGATCCTCGGAAGTCTCCCTCCTTTGGCGCGCGGCGTCCGTCCTCCTTCCGCTTCCGTGGGCTTGATCCTCGCCGAAGTCTCCCTCTTTCGGCGCGGCGTCCGTCCTCCTTCGCTTTCGCGGGCTTGATCCTCGTCCTTGATCCTGGTCCTTTGCCGAAGTCTCCCTCCTTTCGCGCGCGCGTCCGTCCTCCTGCCGCTTCCACGCGGACCTCTGGCTTTGACCTCACCGGGCAGCCAGGAAACTTGAACTTTCGGCCGTCTTTGTCCAGAAGATCTCTCAGCGGTGCTTTGAGCTAAAATCTGAGGAAGGGAAATTAGATAAAATGTAAAAAAAATATACTCACAGCCATGATCCTCATCCTTTGCACGCCCAAATCTCCCTCCTTTCGCGCGCGCCGTCGTCCGCCGCTTCGCGGGCTTGATTCTTCGTCTTGATCTGGTCTTTGCGCGAAGTCTCCCTCCTTTCGCGCGCGCGTCCGTCCTCCTTCCGCTTCCGCGGGCTTGATCCTCGCGAAGTCTCCTCCTTTCGCGTGCGCGTCGTCTCCTTCCGCTTCGCGGGCTTGATCCTCGCCGAAGTCTCCCTCCTTTCGCGCGCCGCGTCCGTCCTCCGCGCTCGCGGGTGATCCTCGTCCTTGATCCTGGTCCTTTGCCGAAGTCTCCCTCCTTTCGCGTGCGCGTCGTCTCCTGCCGCTTTCGCGGGCTTGATCCTTCGTCCTTGATCCTGGTCCTTTGCCGAAGTCTCCCTCCTTCGCGCGCGAGTCCGTCCTCCTGCCGCTTCCACGCGGACCTCTGGCTTTGACCTCACCGGGCCAGCCAGGAAACTTGAACTTTCGGCCGTCTTTGTCCCAGAAGATCTCTCAGCGGTGCCTTTGAGCTAAATCTGAGGAAGGGAAATTAAATAAAATGTAAAAAAAAAAAATACTCACAGCCATGATCTCATCTTTTACACGCCGAAGTCTCCCTCCTTTCGCGCGCCGTTCCGTCTCCTGCGCTTTGGCAGAGCAGCCTCCTGTGAGCGGACGTCCTTTCACTCACAAGCCACGGATTCTTTAACTTTTCCTCCCTATTTTTCTCAAGCGCCCTCCGCTCCTCCTGAGAGGCTGGTGTGAGTCTGTGCTCGGCCAGACTTTCCACTCCTCCTCGCAGACTCCAAGCGTTGATAAAGATTTTTTTTTTTCGCCTTTCCTTTTCTTCTGCCTTGTGCTTCTTCCAGCTCCTCACGAAGCTCATGAGCTTGACTCTCATGTTTGCGAGGTGAGGCCTTTCTCCTTTCACATCTTCCTGTCGCTAATATCTGAGGAGGAGAGGGGAGAGATGATATGAGGAAAGAAGTTTTAAAATCACAGTAAAATGTACACAACAAACCGTAGCGACTCATTCATTTCATTGCTCTCAGCTAGTTTTTCTGGGAAGCTGACGTGAGAGGTTCCTTTTACACTCTTCAAACTCTCCGTTCCGACTGGCTGCTCTGCCCAGACTTTCCACTCCTCCTCTTCTTGCGACGGCCGCTCACAGAAGAGAAAAAATTTAAAAGAGCGGGAGGTGCGAACACTTCAGCCTTCAGGGCGGGAATGAAGGCTCCTTCCTGTATGCATGTTCGACAGAAAGAGCTGACCCTCCCGTTCCACTTTGCTGCGTCTCCGTCCTCAGCCCAGACTTTCCACTCCTCCGCTCCTCCCTGAGAGGCGGTGTGAGTCTGCGCTCGGCTCAGACTTTCACTCCTTCTCCCTGGTACGGCCGCTCACAGGAGAGAAAAAAAATTCTACAGAGCGGGAGGTGCGAACACTCAGCCTTCAGGGCGGAATGAGGGCTCCGTGCTGCATGCGAGTTCGACAGAGAGAGCAAACCCTCCTAGTTTCTCAAGCGCCCTCCGCTCCTCCTGAGAGGCCCGTGTGTGTCTGTGCTCGGCTCAGACTTTCCACTCCTCTCTCCTCCTCCTGAGAGGCCGTGTGAGTCTGTGGTCGGCTCAGACTTTCCACTCCTCTTCTCTTCTCTCCTCCCTGAGAGGCCGTGTGTGTCTGTGCTCTGCTCAGACTTTCCACTCCTCCTCTCCCTGGTACGGCCGCTCACAGGAGAGAAAAAAAGTTCTACAGAGCGGGAGGTGCGAACACTTCAGCCTTCAGGGCCGGAATGAGGGCTCCGTGCTGCATGCGAGTTCGACAGAGAGAGCAAACCCCTCCTAGTTTCTCAAGCGCCTCCTCTCTCTCCCTGAGAGGCCCGTGTGAGTCTGTGGTCGGCTCAGACTTTCCACTCCTCCTCTCTTCTCTCCTCCCTGAGAGGCCGTGTGTGTTTGTGCTCTGCTCAGACTTCCACTCCTCCACTCCTCTCCTCCCCGAGAGGCCGGTGTGTGTCTGTGCTCTGCTCGACTTTCATCTCCTTCTCCACTCCTCCCTGAGAGGCCGTGTGTGTCTGTGCTTGCTCAGACTTTCCACTCCTCCTCTCCCTGGTACGGGCCGCTCACAGGAGAGAAAAAAGTTCTACAGAGCGGGAGGTGCGAACACTTCAGCCTTCAGGGCCGGAATGAGGGCTCCGTGCTGCATGCGAGTTCGACAGAGAGAGCAAACCCTCCTAGTTTTCTCAAGCGCCTCCTCTCCTCCTGAGAGGCCCGTGTGTGTCTGTGCTCGGCTCAGACTTTCCACTCCTCTTCTCCTTCTCTTCCCCGAGAGGCCCGTGTGTGTCTGTGCTCTGCTCAGACTTTCCACTCCTCCTCTCCCTGGTACGGCCTCACAGGAGAGAAAAAAAGTTCTACAGAGCGGGAGTGCGAACACTTCAGCCTTCAGGGCCGGAATGAGGGCTCCGTGCTGCATGCGAGTTCGACAGAGAGAGCAAACCTCCTAGTTTCTCAAGCGCCCTCCGCTCTCCCTGAGAGGCCGTGTGTGTCTGTGGTGGGCTCAGATTTTCACTCCTCTTCTCCTTCTCTCCTCCCGAGAGGCCCGTGTGTGTCTGTGCTCGGCTCAGACTTTCCACTCCTCCTCTCTTCTCTCCTCCCTGAGAGGCCCGTGTGTGTCTGTGCTCTGCTCAGACTTCCACTCCTCCTCTCCCTGGTACGGCCGCTCACAGGAGAGAAAAAAAAGTTCTACAGAGCGGGAGGTGCGAACACTTCAGCCTTCAGGGCCGGAATGAGGGCTCCGTGCTGCATGCGAGTTCGACAGAGAGAGCAAACCCTCCTAGTTTCTCAAGCGCCCTCCGCTCCTCCCTGAGAGGCCGCGTGTGTGTCTGTGCTCGGCTCAGACTTTCCACTCCTCTCTCTTCCCACTCCTCCCTGAGAGGCCCGTGTGTGTCTGTGGTCGGCTCAGACTTTCCACTCCTCCTCTCCTTCTCTCCTCCCCGAGAGGCGCGTGTGTGTCTGTGCTCTGCTCAGACTTTCCACTCCTCCTCCTCCTCTCCCTGGTACGGCCGCTCACAGAGAGAAAAAAAATTCTACAGAGCGGGAGGTGCGAACACTTCAGCCTTCAGGGCCGGAATGAGGGCTCCGTGCTGCATGCGAGTTCGACAGAGAGAGCAAACCCCTCCTAGTTTCTCAAGCGCCCTCCGCTCCTCCCTGAGAGGCCCGTGTGTGTCTGTGGTCGGCTCAGACTTTCCACTCCTCCTCTCTTCTCTCCTCCCTGAGAGGCCCGTGTGTGTCTGTGCTCTGCTCAGACTTTCCTTCCTCCCTCTTCCTGCTCGTTTCGTCTCGGTCTTCGTGAGAGGCCTCGTGTGTGTCCCTGTGCTTGCTGTCAGACTTTCTTCGCATCCTCTTCCTCTCCTCTCTGGTATGGTTGTGCTGCTCTCAGGAAGAGAAAAAAGTTCTACAGAGCGGGAGGTGCGAACACTCTTCAGCTCTTCAGGGCCGGAATGAGGGTTCCGTTGCTGCAGTTGCAGAGTTTCTGACAGAGAGAGCAAATCCTTCTAGTTTTTTCTCTTGCGCCTCTCTCGCCTTCTCTCCTTCCTTGAGTAGGCCCGTGTGTGTCTGTGCTGGGCTCAGACTTTTCCACTTCCTCTCCTCTTCGCGCCATTCTGTTTTGTCCGTCCCTGAGAGGCCCGTGTGTGTCTGTGCTGGGCTCAGACTTTCCACTCCTCTCTCCTTCCTCTCTCCTGAGAGGCGGTGTGTGTCTGTGCTCTGCTCAGACTTTCCACTCCTCCTCTCTCTCTCCTGGTACGGCCGCTCACAGAAGAGAAAAAAATTCTACAGAGCGGGAGGTGCGAACACTTCAGCCTTCAGGGCCGGAATGAGGGCTCCGTGCTGCATGCGAGTTCGACAGAGAGAGCAAACCCCTCCTAGTTTCTCAAGCGCCCTCCGCTCCTCCCTGAGAGGCCCGTGTGTGTGTCTGTGGTCGGCTCAGACTTTCCACTCCTCTCTCCTTCTCTCCTCCCTTCCCGAGAGGCCCGTGTGTGTCTGTGCTCTGCTCAGACTTTCCACTCCTCCTCTCCCTGGTACGGCCGCTCACAGGAGAGAAAAAAAGTTCTACAGAGCGGGAGGTGCGAACACTTCAGCCTTCAGGGCCGGAATGAGGGCTCCGTGCTGCATGCGAGTTCGACAGAGAGAGCAAACCCCTCTAGTTGCTCAAGCGCCCTCCGCTCCTCCCTGAGAGGCCCGTGTGTGTCTCTGTGGTCGGCTCAGACTTTCCACTCCTCCTCTCCTTCTCTCCTCCCCGAGAGGCCCGTGTGTGTCTGTGCTCTGCTCAGACTTTCCACTCCTCCTCTCCTTCTCTCCTCCCTGAGAGGCCCGTGTGTGTCTGTGCTCTGCTCAGACTTTCCACTCCTCCTCTCCCTGGTACGGCCGCTCACAGGAGAGAAAAAAAGTTCTACAGAGCGGGAGGTGCGAACACTTCAGCCTTCAGGGCCGGAATGAGGGCTCCGTGCTGCATGCGAGTTCGACAGAGAGAGCAAACCCTCCTAGTTGCTCAAGCGCCCTCCGCTCCTCCCTGAGAGGCCCGTGTGTGTCTGTGGTCGGCTCAGACTTTCCACTCCTCTCTCTTCCTTCTCCTCCTGAGAGGCCCGTGTGTGTCTGTGCTCTGCTCAGACTTTCCACTCCTCTTCTCCTTCTCTCCTCCCTGAGAGGCCCGTGTGTGTCTGTGCTCTGCTCAGACTTTCCACTCCTCCGCTCCCTGGTACGGCCGCTCACAGGAGAGAAAAAAAGTTCTACAGAGCGGGAGGTGCGAACACTTCAGCCTTCAGGGCGGAATGAGGGCTCCGTGCTGCATGCGAGTTCGACAGAGAGAGCAAACCCCTCCTAGTTGCTCAAGCGCCCTCCGCTCCTCCCTGAGAGGCCGTGTGTGTCTGTGCTGGGCTCAGACTTTCCACTCCTCCTCTCTTCTTCTCCTCCCTGAGAGGCCCGTGTGTGTCTGTGCTCGCTCAGACTTTCCACTCCTCCTCTCCTTCTCTCCTCCCGAGAGGCGCGTGTGTGTCTGTGCTCTGCTCAGACTTTCCACTCTCCACTCCCTCCTCTCCCTGGTACGGCCGCTCACAGGAGAGAAAAAAGGTTCTACAGAGCGGGAGGTGCGAACACTTCAGCCTTCAGGGCGGAATGAGGGCTCCGTGCTGCATGCGAGTTCGACAGAGAGAGCAAACCCCTCCTAGTTTCTCAAGCGCCCTCCGCTCCTCCCTGAGAGGCCCGTGTGAGTCTGTGGTCGGCTCAGACTTTCCACTCCTCCTCTCCTCCCTGAGAGGCCCGTGTGTGTCTGTGCTCTGCTCAGACTTTCCACTCCTCCTCTCCCTGGTACGGCCGCTCACAGGAGAGAAAAAAAGTTCTACAGAGCGGGAGGTGCGAACACTTCAGCCTTCAGGGCCGGAATGAGGGCTCCGTGCTGCATGCGAGTTCGACAGAGAGAGCAAACCCCTCCTAGTTGCTCAAGCGCCCTCCGCTCTTCCCTGAGAGGCCCGTGTGTGTCTGTGGTCGGCTCAGACTTTCCACTCCTCCTCTCCTTCTCTCCTCCCCGAGAGGCCGTGTGTGTCTGTGCTCTGCTCAGACTTTCCACTCCTCCTCTCTTCCGCTCCTCCCTGAGAGGCCCGTGTGTGTCTGTGCTCTGCTCAGACTTTCCACTCCTCCTCTCCCTGGTACGGCCGCTCACGGAGAGAAAAAAGTTCTACAGAGCGGGAGGTGCGAACACTTCAGCCTTCAGGGCCGGAATGAGGGCTCCGTGCTGCATGCGAGTTCGACAGAGAGAGCAAACCCCTCCTAGTTTCTCAAGCGCCCTCCGCTCCTCCCTGAGAGGCCCGTGTGTGTCTGTGCTGGGCTCAGACTTTCCACTCCTCCTCTCTTCCACTCCTCCCTGAGAGGCCCGTGTGTGTCTGTGCTGGGCTCAGACTTTCCACTCCTCCTCTCCTTCTCTCCTCCCCGAGAGGCGCGTGTGTGTCTGTGCTCTGCTCAGACTTTCCACTCCTCCACTCCTCCTCTCCCTGGTACGGCTGCTCACAGAAGAGAAAAAAAATTCTACAGAGCGGGAGGTGCGAACACTTCAGCCTTCAGGGCCGGAATGAGGGCTCCGTGCTGCATGCGAGTTCGACAGAGAGAGCAAACCCCTCCTAGTTGCTCAAGCGCCCTCCGCTCCTCCCTGAGAGGCCCGTGTGTGTCTGTGGTCGGCTCAGACTTTCCACTCCTCCTCTCCTTCTCTCCTCCCCGAGAGGCCCGTGTGTGTCTGTGCTCTGCTCAGACTTTCCTCCTCCTCTCTTCTCCGCTCCTCCTGAGAGGCCCGTGTGTGTCTGTGCTCTGCTCAGACTTTCCACTCCTCCTCTCCCTGGTACGGCCGCTCACAGGAGAGAAAAAAAGTTCTACAGAGCGGGAGGTGCGAACACTTCAGCCTTCAGGGCCGGAATGAGGGCTCCGTGCTGCATGCGAGTTCGACAGAGAGAGCAAACCCCTCCTAGTTTCTCAAGCGCCCTCCGCTCCTCCCTGAGAGGCCCGTGTGTGTCTGTGGTCGGCTCAGACTTTCCAACTCCTCTTCTCCTTCTCTCCTCCCTGAGAGGCCCGTGTGTGTCTGTGCTCTGCTCAGACTTTCCACTCCTCCTTCTCCCTGGTACGGCCGCTCACAGGAGAGAAAAAAAGTTCTACAGAGCGGGAGGTGCGAACACTTCAGCCTTCAGGGCCGGAATGAGGGCTCCGTGCTGCATGCGAGTTCGACAGAGAGAGCAAACCCTCCTAGTTGCTCAAGCGCCTCCGCTCCTCCCTGAGAGGCCCGTGTGTGTCTGTGGTCGGCTCAGACTTTCCACTTCTCCTCTCCTCCTCTCCTCCCTGAGAGGCCCGTGTGTGTCTGTGCTCTGCTCAGACTTTCCACTCCTCTTCTCCTTCTCTCCTCCCTGAGAGGCCCGTGTGTGTCTGTGCTCTGCTCAGACTTTCCACTCCTCTTCTCCTCCGCTCCTCCCTGAGAGGCCGGTGTGAGTCTGTGCTCGGCTCAGTCTTTCCACTCCTCCTCTCCCTGGTACGGCCGCTCACAGGAGAGAAAAAATTCTACAGAGCGGGAGGTGCGAACACTTCAGCCTTCAGGGCCGGAATGAGGGCTCCGTGCTGCATGCGAGTTCGACAGAGAACACATATTATCCTTCATAACCACAGTAAAGGACAAACACACAAGTATCGTCTTTTTGTTTATTGAAATTCAGAGGGAATTGTACAGAAGCACAAAACATGTTTGAATAAAAAAATATTTTCTCAAATACATTTTCTATGCAATTGGTGTCAGCCAGCACAGAGTCCTCTCACAGCTTGAACCTTTCACAGGAACAGACTAGACAGCGAATAGTAGTCGCAATCCCCATATGTCTTTGCAGCTTGAAGGTTGTCGCGGCAGGCATTTTGCGGTATCAAGGCATCCACATTTTTTCTGTTACGTTTTTTCTCCCCTCCTATTTTTCTTCTCTCCTTACGGCGCCCTCGCTTCCGATTGAGGCCGGTGTGGAGAGTGTGCTCGGGCGTTTCTCAGACTTGTGACCTCGCTCCTTCTCTTCTTCTTCCTCTTCTCTCCTTGAGACGGCCGCTCACAGGAAAGAAAAAAATTCACAGAGCGGGAGGTGCGAACACTTCAGCCTTCAGGGCCGGAATGAAGGCTCCGTGCTGTATTCATGTTCGACAGAAAGAGCAGACCCCTCCCGTTCCACTTTGCTGCGTCTCCGCTCCTCCCTGAGAGGCCGGTGTGAGTCTGTGCTCGGCTCAGACTTTCCACTCCTCCTCTCCTTGCGACGGCCGCTCACAGAAGAGAAAAAATTTCACAGAGCGGGAGGTGCGAACACTTCAGCCTTCAGGGCCGGAATGAAGGCTCCGTGTTGTATGCGAGTTCGAGAGAGAGGCAGACCCCTCCCATTCCACTTTGCTGCGTCTCCGTCCTCAGCCCAGACTTTCCACTCCTCCGCTCTTCCCTGAGAGGCCGGTGTGAGTCTGTGCTCAGCCCAGACTTTCCACTCCTCCTCGCAGACTCCAAGCGTTGATAAAGATTTTTTTTTTCGCCTTTCCTTTTCTTCTGCCTTGTGCCTCTTCCAGCTCCTCACGAACCTCATGAGGTTGACTCTCATGTTTGCGAGGTGAGGCCTTTCTCCTTTCACATCTTCCTGCCGCTAATATCTGAGAAGGAGAGGGGAGAGATGATATGAGGAAAGAAGTTTTAAAATCACAGTAAAATGTACACAACAAACCGTAGCGACTCATTCATTTCATTGCTCTCAGCTAGTTTTTCTGGGAAGCTGACGTGAGAGGTTCCTTTATACACTCTTCAAACTCTCCGTTCCTCCTGGCTGCTCAGCCCAGACTTTCCACTCCTCCTCTCCTTCTCTCCCTGGGACGGCCGCTCACAGGAGAGAAAAAAAAATTCTACAGAGCGGGAGGTGCGAACACTTCAGCCTTCAAGGCCGGAATGAGGGCTCCGTGCTGCATGCGAGTTCGACAGAGACAGCAAACCCCTCCTAGTTTCTCAAGCGCCCTCCGCTCTTTCCTGAGAGGCCGGTGTGAGTCTGTGCTCGGCTCAGACTTTCCACTCCTCCTCTACTGTGAGCGGACGTCCTTTCCACCCAAAAGCCACGGATTCTTTAACTCCCCCCCCCCCCCCCTATTTTCTCAAGCGCCCTCCCTGAGAGGCCCGTGTGAGTCTGTGCTCGTCTGTCAGACTTTCCACTCCTCCTCTCCTCTCGCTCCTCCCTGAGAGCCGGTTTTGAAGTCTGTGCTCGGCTCAGACTTTCCACTCCTCCTCTCCCTGGGACGGCCGCTCACAGAAGAGAAAAAATTCTACAGAGCGGGAGGCGCGAACACTTCAGCCTTCAGGGCCGGAATGAGGGCTCTGTCCTGCATGCGAGTTCGACAGAGAGGCAAACCCCTCCTAGTTTCTCAAGCGCCCTCCGCTCCTCCCTGAGAGGCCGGTGTGAGTCTGTGCTCGGCCCTGACTTTCCACTCCTCCTCTCCTTGCGACGGCCGCTTACAGAAAAGAAAATTTCACAGAGCGGGAGGTGCGAACACTTCAGCCTTCAGGGCCAGAATGAAGGCTCTGTGCTGTATGCAAGTTCGACAGAGAACACATTTTATCCTTCATAACCACAGTAAAGGACAAACACACAAGTATCGTCTTTTTGTTTATTGAAATTCAGAGGGAATTGTACAGAAGCACAAAGCATGTTTGAATAAAAAAAAAACATTTTCTCAAATACATTTTCTATGCAATTGGTGTCAGCCAGCACAGAGTCCTCTCACAGCTTGGACCTTTCACAGGAACAGACTAGACTGCGAATAGTAGTCGCAATCCCCATATGTCTTTGCAGCTTGAAGGTTGTCGCGGCAGGCATTTTGCGGTATCAAGGCGTCCACATTTTTTCTGTATCCGATTGCAACATCAGCTTGCCTCTCTTTGAGAATGGTGGAGGTCAGCACCATGGTGATCACGTACATGGCATATATGAGGATGTTGAATACGGCTATAGCACACTCCACGTTGTGCAGCCTGTTTTCATCGCGGATCAGTGGCCTGTACAACAGCTCCATGCAACCTGAAACCACCGCCATGAACAACTCCAGGTTCATCATAACCAGACAGGCCAGTACTGTTCGAGTGCCTTTATTGACCCTCCGAGCTGCGTCCTCTACATCATCCAGCTTCCGCTTGCTCTTGGCTGCAAAGAAGCTCAGTACCACACTCACGACCATCGCCAGACAACCCAGGGTTATCACAGCTATGCCTCCGTGTATGTAGGCGTGATCATATTCACTCCTCTCTGGAGCCGCTGAGGTTTCCAAGGAGACATAGCGAGCACTTCCCCTCACAGCATGACTGCTATCTATCAGGTAGAGGATTGTTGTTGGGCAAGGCCAAGAATCCAACGATGAGAGAGGTGATGACAGCAATGGCAGAACCCAACTTTCCCCTGAATCTGGCAACGCTCAGTACGGTGTTGGATGAGGTTCCCGACTTCCTTCCTGTCAACATCTCTTTTCCCGATGAAAGTAAAGAATCAAAGCCTCCGACGAGGCTGGACCGGGTTCTCTGCATCCCGCTGACAGGAAACACAAGGATGGAGTTAGGGCTTCTTGAGTACAACCGGGTCAAGCTCGCTGAGGTTCTTTACCCACAACACACGCGGCCGCAAAAAATACTTTAACAGTTCATGGATGCAACGCGTCCGGGAACACCCCAAGACATTTAATACGATGAAGCTAGGAAAGCCCGCAATTGAGTTTAGAGGGACGAGAGCAGGTCTCTTGGCGAGGGCCGGGACTCACGGTCACTGGTACAGGGTCCGCGGCATTACAAAGACTCTGGATTCGATCACAAGCGGCAAGAGGCGCACACGATCGCACAACATGATCTGTGTAGACCTTTACGCCAAATTCCTTCGCCATTTCAATCAAGACGGGTGGAAATCACTGAGCTGGTTGTCCCAGCACGTGGCAAACCTGAACGCACCCGTGCACCGAGCTTGCAAGTTTGAGGGAAAGCTGAGACTCCTGCTGGCGCACAACTCTCTCAACTTCCAGTCATGCCGGCTTGCTTGGGAAAGGAGCCGCATGTCCACCGGCATAGGAATCACGGTGGATGCACAGTGCAAGGACGTGTTCAATGGAAGGAAGGCCGTGTCCGAGACAGGACCAGTGTCCCGTCTCGTGCTCACCCAGTTAAAGGCCCTGAACCTCAAGCCAATTTGTGCAGGCCTTAGAGTGGCTGGCGTGCCCACGCCCGACAAGAACGGGCGCACGTACCACAACGGCTGCACCAGAGGCTGCAGGTCAGTACCGGGGCAAAACAGCTTCTACACTGAAGTGGACCTGTTGGCTCACGACACTGTGACAGACACCGTGGCCGTCCTTGAACTCAAGACTCGAAATAGCGACATTTTGGACGATGGTACCATGTGGCGGTACAATGCCCAGCTTTGGCTGACCTGGACAATGTTCTCGCTCACGTACCCCAGCATGGCGGAACGCTCAAATGCCTACCTGGTGATCATCAGGCCGGGCACAAACACAGTCATCATAAGGTCCTGTCTGAGGCCCTCCGTGACCAAGACCCTGCGCAACAAGTTCCCATGGATCAACAGTCTATGTGCACATGTGCTCAACTGCCTCACGCGACTTGCGCCAACATGAGGGTGCAGGCCCGTTCAAAGGCAGTCACTAGTGACGGACAAGGGTAGACCTGAAGGACCTCTGCTACAGGAATGTCATGTTCAACCGAGAGAAGGCCAGAGTTTGTCAGAGACGTTCGTCTGACTTGAGGCTACACAGCATCCTCCCCCCTTCCATCGTCCAGACATCTTCGGCAGCCTCGGCCAAGGGGGCCACGTTTTCGAAGCGTCAAATCCGACTCCAGAAAACGTAAAAAAGACCTGGCAGGAGGGAGAGGGGAGGAAAAGCGAGCACAGCGGAGTACCAGAGAGTAACGAGCGGATTGCAAGAACTCGTCCCCCTACTCGACATGGGACTGAAGCACCGGGCGCTCCATGGCATGCTTGCCAACCCAGACGTGGCACCTTTTGAAGTGATTGATAAACCAGACGAGGTGCAAGACTGGGTCCTGATAGACCATCTCATGGTGATCCACAAAGTCAGAGAGTGTGATTACATGGAAAGTGAGCCAGAAATTTCCATAGCAAGCATGGCTGGATTTTTGGCATCCTTGTATGTTTGCGAGAGGGCCCACGGTCGTTGCGTTGTACTCGTGAAAGATGGCCCGGGAGTGCAAAAGCCTGGCGTGAGGGAAGAAAGGGCCAACAGGATAGTACCGGCCCACGTGGATTTCTGTAAAAGGCACCTAGCGGAAATAGAGTATAGAACAATGAAACTTCTGGCCGACACGGGCGGACGAGACAGCTTTTTCTTGGTCACGGGAGCGGTGGCCGAGGCACACCTGACTAAGACGACCGACGCGTCCGCCAACAACCTGGTCTCGTTCCATCACCAGTACGAAGAACAGAGGGGAGAGGAAGCTTTCTTTCACCCTCGGGGGACCGACACCCATTTGAAGCCGAGACTCCTCGCAAGCTTTCTGTCAAGGACTCGGACTACTGTAACAGTAAGACCTACAGGCCGGAAGGCATGCGGGGCGTCTTCTTGACCGCATTCACAAGCCTGGATGACAAACGGCTCCATGTCTTACTCAAAGCATGCGAAGAGTGTCGAGAAACAGAAGCGGACACGCTGATGGTGGAGTTGGCCAATGCGCTGCCCGGCTCAGTGACCTTGTGCTCTGGAGACTCTGATCTGATCGCGGTGCTCACAGCAAGTGGAAGACATGGCCTGACGCTGAGGTTGGACAACAAAAGTTACGCGGAGGACAGAGCCATGCACGACTCACCCTACGGCGAGCTTCTGGTCGAGCCTGCAGTACGAAAGAGAAGCAGCGCGCCTAACGCTCGAGAGGACTGGCTGAGTTCACTGTGCGACCTGTCCTCCTCAGAGCATCACCTGTTGCCCTATGGCACAGTAGAAAAGCACACTGAATTGGGTGGCCTGTTGGAGGATTACGGGGGTGAGGCGTTTAAACTCTCCACGTACAGGTTTCTGTACCAGGGTGGCATTCAGGGCTCTGTTTACATCGCTTTCCTGAGTGCGTTTTTTGAGTCTGACGCGAGAAACAGACTAAGCAAACTGGCGCTGGAGAGCCAGAAAATGTACCCACCTCGCACACGCAGCGCCAAGACTGTACACTTTGTCTTTGAGATCCTGTGCGGCGCGACCGACCCAAAAGTAGAAAATACTGAGGATGAGCCTTTGTCTGTACCCGACAGGGATGTCACTAAATCAGTCAAGTGTGGAACCAAGCGCCTCCATGAGGCGGAGGTCGACCGAGAGGGTGATGACAAAATACTCATCACTGAGATCGAATGCAGCCCGCAGAGGACCAGAACCAAGATCACAGTTGGGCTCAAGCACACTGCCAAAGCATACGCACACGGAGCGATACCCAGGTCGGCCCACGCTCGTTAACTCAGGCTAGCACACTCCGGAAGCCACTTCTACCTGAGAACAAAAAACAGAGTATTGGAGGATAAGACTGTCAAGTTGGAAGCTTTGCTGTTCATGGCTCTCTGTGGAACCGATTACAGCTTCACACCCTTGGGACTGGGAATCAAAAGGTTACTGTGCGGAGCAATAGTGAATCGAGAAACCTTTAGGTTTTGGTGCGCTAACCTGGCTACTGCGCTATGGTCACCGGGAGGAGAGGATTGTGGCGATAAAGAAACGTCTTGTGACTTCCGCACCATGGGCGAGGAGTTGGCCACCCTCACGGGAGTTCCCAGGTGCACAAGCTCTAAGCATTGGACTAGAACAAAGTTTGAAATGATGTGCAGGACTCTCAAATACGTGTGCGACCACTGGACCTTGAAAAGTCCCACGTTTGGTCCAAATTATGGGTTCAGAGTGCACGACGGAGTTGCATATTTCATAGAAGACAGCAACCCATAGTTGCTATCTCAACAGTTGACATGGGGGATGAGGTGTATCTTGCACTCCGTGGAAGACATGCAGCCAATGTAATAGAAACAAACAAACAATAAAAGAAACATACAAACACACCACACAGTTTCAGAGCTTTATTTCAGAGAGGGGAACCATACTTACACAGGTCACACTCGGAGCATCCCGACCCTGGCTATTATCGCTTTGTGACTATACTTTTCAGGGAAGGCAATGTCCTTTTCAAATCCCAAAGACCTCTCAAAATCACGATTGGAGATACGTCTGCACCGACTTAGAGGAAAAACGTTGGCTGACGACGTTTCCAATTACAATAGGACCCTGAGGTTTACAGACTGTGACCTAAGTAGAGATGAAGACAGATCAGAAACCCACTCAAAAAAACAAGACGAAAGCCCCAGACCGTACCTCAGCAAGGCCTACAAATTCAAGACCGAAGCCACCGAGCACGAAGGGTCACAAACTGACTCAGAAGATGAAGACAGAGGCCCCGGACCATCCCACGACCCAGCCTACGAGTGTGAAACTGAAGTCGAAAATCCCAAAGACCTCTCAAAATCACGATTGGAGATACGTCTGCACCGACTTAGAGGAAAAACGTTGGCTGACGTAGTTTCCAATTACAATAGGACCCTGAGGTTTACAGACTGTGACCTAAGTAGAGATGAAGACAGATCAGAAACTCACTCAAAAAAACAAGACGAGGGCCCCAGACCGTATCCCCGCAAGGCCTACAAATGCAAAACTGAAGTCGACAAGCAAGAAGGGTCACAAACTGACTCAGAAGAGGAAGATAGAGGCCCCGGGCCATCCAGCGACCAAGCCTACGAGTGTGAAACTGAAGTCGACGAGCAGGAATGGTCACAACCTGACTCAGAAGAGGAAGACAGAGGCCCCGGGCCATCCCGCGACCAAGCCTATGAGTGCGAGACTGACGTGGACAGTCAAGACGAAAATGAGCTAGACGACGATGAAGATGACGACAATGAGAGCATTGCCGGCCACGAGAGTGAAACAGACATAGATGAGCAAGACGACGACTTAGGGGACGACAGTCACCATGAGGAAGACATCGAAGAAGATCAACCAGAGGAGCTTGAACTGTCGGAGAGAGCGAGCGTGTACCCTGACACCTTTCCCTCCAAGAACGGCGAAATAACATGGTCGGTGGCTGAGCGCGATGAGTTGAGATGCCAGAGATCCCCTCCTCACCAGCCTGTGGGTCCTACTCTGGAGGCGAGAGAGGGGGCTCGAGACATACTCTCCTCATTTCTTTTGTTTTTCACTTCAAATGTGGAGAGGCTGATTTTGCTAGCAAGCAACCGCCAAAGCGCTGGGAGTGCCTCAAAACCCATGGACGAAATTGACCTGAGGGCCTACGTGGGACTGCTGATCTTGGCCGGAGTGTACAGGTCTCGAGGCGAAGCTCTAGCAAGCCTGTGGGAACCCGAATGCGGACGAGCGATCTTCAGGGCAACTATGTCCCTAAAAACTTTCTACCGCCGCTCTGTGACGCTCAGGTTCGACGATCGTGAAACTAGAGCCTCCAGGAGCGCCACGGACAGACTGGCCGCATTCAGGGAGGTGTGGGAAGAATGGTGTGATCGGCTTCCGAAGCTTTACAACATTGGATCCGAGGTCACAGTGGACGAACGGGTTGTCCCTTTTAAAGGTTTGGTTAGAGCCTTTGTCTAATACTTCTCACTGTTCCTCTTCAGTCACATTGAGATTTTGCTTTCTTTTCTTTTTCAACTGTTGTTTTCAGGACGTTGTTCTTTCAAGCAGTACATCCCCAACAAGCCGGCCAAGTACGGCCTCAAACTGTGGGTTGCATGTGACGCCAGGACGAGCTACGCTTGGAGAGTTCAACCGTACGTGGGCAAACCAACTTCGGGCGGTCGAGAGAAGAACCTCGGGTCGCGCGTTGTGTTAGATCTCGTCCAGGGACTGGAGCACCGCCACGTAACATGCGACAATTTCTTCACCTCGTACCCTCTCGCCACCGAGCTGCTGAAACACAACAACACCCTGCTAGGCACGATCAGAAGCAACAAACCCGAACTGCCTCCTGAGCTGACGTCGGCCCGCGGGCGGGAGGTGTTCTCTTCCAGGTTTGCCTTCACAGATGTGGCCACATTGGTATCCTACGTGCCCAGAAAGAACAGAAACGTTCTACTCCTGAGCACTAGGCACTCGACGGTCGAAATATGCCATGAGCGCAAGAACAAAAAACCAAGGATTATCTTGGATTACAATGGAACCAAAGGCGGCGTGGACAACCTTGACAAACTCTTGGCAACGTACAGCTGCAGGAGAATGACCAAACGTTGGCCCATGGCTATGTTCCACAACGTAATTGACGTGTCGGCGTACAACGCGTACGTGATCTGGAGGGAAACGCACCCTGACTGGATGCCGGGAAAACGCAACCGAAGGAGACTGTTCCTGGAGCAACTGGGCAAAGATCTCATCAGACCACTCATACTCCGCAGGAAGGGAGTACCGCACACTAAGCATGCCTATGATCTCATGGTCAGCATGCGAGGAGACAGCCGTAGTGCCCCAGACGGGAAAAGAAAACGATGTCAGATATGCCCGCGCTCCAAGGATGCAAAGACGCGCACCTCTTGCAAGGGGTGCGGAAAGTACATCTGCGGTGGCTGCACGGTCCCTCTTTGCCCAGTTTGCTCTGAGCGCGGAGATGGGGACTCTGACAGTGATCCGGCTGTCACGGCATGTGGTGTCAAACGTAGTAACTTGTGAAACCTCAACTCCCACAGTCTGGTGCCGCGCTACTGAAAATCTTGTCTGTATTTTTTTTTTTTCACGTGTAACTGCATGTTGTTCCTTGCAATAAAGCTGAGAATCACCTTCAAACAAATGTATTTGAGTCTGTTTTGTTAGTCCTGTGTGCCTTTTTGTAAAAGTGGTCCGCACAAACGCTGGGTCTTTTTTGATCAAATAGATCTGTTTCACAAAAAGACTTGTACAGACAAGGGCCGTTTGATGGTGGGGCAGCGATTGATTTTATTTTATCAAATACATGTTTTACAAATTTCCTCATCTCCGTTGCTGAGGCAAATAACTGGGAGGAAAGCACCACTGACAACAAGTAAATCATTGAGTCATCGTCTCCCCTCTCAATTGTGTAGCGCCATAATGCTGAATCGCAAACGGTCTACGGCCTTGCGGAGAGGAAAGAGAGGTCGTGACGATAGAGAGCACGGTAGAGAAGGAGAACTGGGGAATGAGAACTCCTGCGAATATGAGTGTTCTCACATGGACATGATCGCTTCGCTGAGACGTGAGATCGTAGAACTGAAGGGCGCTCTGGACAGAAGCGAAAGGAAGCATGAAGGGAGCGCACTCTACGAACGGACCGACGTGCGGCCGGCCGTTCAAGAGTCAGGCCAGAACCCTAAGCGAGCCGAGGAAGCACTCATCCGTACGGCCTACGAGCTGGAGGTGTGCAAGAGGGATCTTCAAGAGGCGAGGCAAGCTCTCAGCAACGCGCTGGAAGACCGCAAAGCCCTCTGTGTCAAGCTGAGGGACAACGCAGCCGTGGAAGGCAAGACATGTCCGAGGAGAGGAGAGAACGAACCCGGTCACTCCCACCCTCACCTGGACTGGGTCGGCAGACATTTTTTGGCAGTCTCGCTGCCCGAAGATCGCATGTTCAAACCAGGGGAAGCCGTGACTCCGGTAGGCGTGTTGCAGAAGCTGTTTGAGATGAGGATGGGCGAACGGCGATCGGCCGGGTTCAGCATACTGTTGGAAAATGTCAACATTGCACTCTCCCAGAAGGAAACTGAGTGGTATGCAAAACACTTTGGCTTCACCAGACCTCGCGTTCACGCCAATGGCTACAGGTCCACGGACAAGGTTGACACGGAGTACTTCGCTTGGCTCCTTTTCGAGTACGGGGCTCAGGCACCCTTTGTTGAGCTGCTGGCCGGGCTCTTGAACGTGCTCAACAGTACGGGAAAGGGTGGCGTCACCACCGTGGCTGTGAAACTGAGCCAGATCCTATACTCCTCCAGCGTGACGCTGTTTAGGGAAACGGTCGCAAGGGCGTCTGAGCTCTTCTGCGGAGTCCGCAGTAGAGCCGTCCGGGTTCGCGAGTCGCTAGGCGTCGTGACGGTCCCAGTCAACGCGGGGCTTCCTGAAAAACACAGCGACTCTCAAAGGGGTTCGAATGGCACGAGGAACGGCGTACTCAGGTCCGTCTTGGAAGGCATCGAAGCCCCTCATTTCACAAGCTGCGCTCCGAAACGTGGGGCAGAGGACGGATCACTTGACGCTCGAGACCCCTTGGATATAGACCGTTCTCTGGCTGCCTTCATCAGACGCAGAGGTGCGGGAGAACGAAGCGGTAACAGCGCAGTTTCAAAGACTGAGAGGTTTGATCGAGAGGCGCAGCTTCAGTTTACCGTTCCACGCCATCCAGACCAGAGCTCGCTTCTCGCGAAACGGGTCCAGATCGACCCGTTGTTTTGACAGTCACAAGGACAGACAGACAGCATTTGAGGCGCAGTCCTGCAATCGAGAGATGGATGAAACAGAGGTGGGAGACCACCTGGCTAAGGAATCAAGTGAGCCCGTCGACTGCAAGCGCGCCCGAGAGGAAACGTGTGTAACAGACGGGAACCCCGTAGCTCGAGCCACTCTGTCCCTCTCCCGGTACTGCCAGGAAGAATGGGCGCGACGCATGGTCAAGCTGCACATGTTTCGAGGCGATCGCTTGAAGGTGGCTCTGCTGAGTGGAGATGCGGGCTGCGGAAAATCATACGCGATCGGCATGCTGGAAAAAAAGCTGAAAGCCCTCAAGATCAGCGTCGCCGTGAGCGCCATGACCAACAAGGCTGCGGGGACACTGATGGAGTCTGGTCATCTGGCACAGGTGCACACTTTTCACAAGATGATGGGTCTCAAGAGGGAGCTGCTAGACGAGGCGCTCGAAACAGAGGTCTTTGTCGAGCGCTACAAGAGAACGTATCAGGTAACAATCGCTGCCTTTGAGGCGTTTCGCCAGTCGACGGTCAAGCAGGCCATCGACAGACACTCCTGTGAGCGGCCGAGACCCGAAAGCTGCTCTGTCTGCAGCAGGATCTTCGCTCGTTTGAGAGACTCCACTTCGACCGCCATGGCCGACGCGCCCCCCTTTCTGGGGACGAACGTGCTAGTGGTGGACGAATATGGGCTCATGACATTCAAGCTTTTGGAGAGGACGCTCAGAGTGATCGCTCTGTTCTACGGTCAAGACGCCGGTCCTCTGATCGTCCTGGCTGGCAGCGTCTCCCAGTTGCAACCAGCCGGCTCGGGCCCACGACTCTGGGAGACCGATCGCATGGAAACACTGCTGTGTTGCTCGACCCCGCTGTTCGTCAACAGGCGCCAGTTCGAGGACCCGGGCTATGCCCAGGCTCTCTCCTATCTCCAGTTCAACACGGTGACGCTGCAGTCCCAGACCATTTTCAGAAGTCAGCTGCTTGTCAATGAGAGACAGGCGATGGACCCCGAGCACGAGCCTCACATGACCCGAATCTTCCACCAGGACCAACAGCTCGCCTCTTACACCAAGGCGTACGCAGCCAAGGCAACGCAAAAGGCTGAAGTGTTCTTAAGCGTGAGCAGATGCCGCTCTTCGACCAAAGGACCCCGCACCTGGTACAACGTCCTTCAGCAGGCAACTCAGGCGTTACCCAAACTCTTTGCGATGCCCAAGTTTGTCCAGGGCCGTCAGCTCCCTTGCGAGAGAGATTACCTCAGGAACCCGGAGCTCTGGGTGGGTTGCAAAGTGAGGATGCTTTGGCACATGGACCAGAACGGCATACTGCTGGCACAGGATGAGCTGACGCCCCGCAAGGCCCTGTCGAAAGCAAAGTTTGCCGTCAGGGACCCGCTGTCAGCGCTCGACGTGGAAGGACTGATCTGCGGGATGACATTCAGGAGAGAGACTCAGGCATACGAGTTCTACGTGAGAGGAGACAGGACCGGCCGGCTTTACAAAGTGGGGCCATCCAAGTGGCACTGCGGAAACTGGACAGTGACCGTGCACCCGTTGGCCTGCATGCTTGCCATGAACACCTACGACTGCCAGGGCTGCACGATAAGTGGAGAAGTGTTGTATCACCCTCCTAGAAACTTTTCCATGTCCCCTATAAAACCCTCGGTTTACGTCGCACTCAGCAGAGTCACTAGGAGAGAAAAGCTGCAGATGACAAACTGCAACTTCGCACAGTCTGTCGGTCGGGTGGGTTTCTACAACGAGAGGCTAGTGGCCTACCGGAAACGTGTGGAGATGAACTACTCGGCCTGAGCTGATACCCCCATCCCCTCAAGAGAAATCTCCTTCCTTGCGCTTTTACTACCATCGCCGCGGATGGTCACGTCGAACCGATGTGGCACAAACTCACGCTGGAAGAGCTGATACTCCTGGCATCGCCAAAATCCTCCACTCAAGGGCCTAGCCAGGCGTCCTCCAGCACAAAGGACACACGATCAAGAGGGGAGCTGGGCTCTGTCGAGATCCTGGAGCCTCCTCAGGCGGAGTCCCGCTGCGACTTGAGATCTTACATCATGACCGAATGGTGCCCGTGGTTCTCGCAGACTTTCGGGGTGCTCTCGGAGGCCAATCTCAACATGCTTACTGTCAGGCTGCTTAGAGCCCACGTCGAAGAAGGTCCCGTGCAACTGGAACTGCTTGCCGCGGCACTGATCGTCCTGAAAGCACCCAACACCCCACACGCTCCCACCTGCCGAGAGCCCTCGCGAGCGGTCGAGTTTCTCTGTCGTCAGCTAGCGGAGTAGTCGTTCCCCTTCTTTGCGACCGCGGATGTCGTCCACCAGGATTCACGAGCCGATTCGCGCATACACGCATGGCTTGAACGAGACGAAGCCTCGGAGCCCAGCCGTCCCCTACGGATCTTACAAGTATGACTCCTCGAAAAACTACCTCCCTCCGGGCCTCTTCCACTTTGTCAAAGACGGCAACCGCTACGTACCTACGCTACACGGCCTCAGTCTCGGATCCATCGGACGCTTCAAGGAGGTGGCTGTGTGCTGCGCAAGCAGCTCCATCTTTGACAGGCCGTTTTTGAACGCCCCCCACTTGTACGAAGTGGAGCTGATCAACACGGGTCATGAAACGTTGAAGCAGGGCGACAGATTCTCAGTTCAGCTTCCCAACAGGCAAGACGTGGCAGCGCAGCTCGCAGTCGACGGGGACCCCGGCTACGATCTCAACGTGAACGACGCTATCTGGGGCGGCCTGCTGGCCACAAGACGCGTAAACTGCGAACACGCAGGAGATCCCGTGGAGGAAGTCGTGCAGGCGCTCAAGCAGGAGGAGGATTTTGACGTGTTCCAGCTGGTCTCACCCTACCACCCACAGAGCGTGCTGTCCGTGATGACCCTCCTGGCCAACGGAGCAGAATATCACAGGGTGGACCAAGCCACGCGGAACGCGGCCGCGGCTCTGGTGAACAGGAGATTCGACTCGAACTTGGCATCTCAGCTAGTGCAAGACCAGGAGGCGAAGCGTTTCCTCAAGACAGTGATCGGACACGCGATGACCATCGTGGAAAGTGTGCAGGGTTTTGCTGGAGGACAGGTTTTGCGAGCTCGCAAGGGACACAATGCCAGCTCTGTCAGGACTGGGGAGAGGTTCATGGCTCAACTCAACATGCACAGGTGGCTCCTGTAGCATCTGGAGTCAGGGCCCGTTTGAAGAGACGAAGATAGGCATCGGCTCACTTGCAGAAAGATGTCTTTGATTGTGCCTAACCTCAAAGTTTAACTGTATGCTCTTGTACCGATGTGAATAAAATACAACAAAGAGACCTTGTTTCGAGTGAAATTTTTATTTGCGTTTCATCACAATCCCACACAGACGATCACAGCACACTCCTCCAGACTCCTTGAAAACACCGCATGATGTAGTCAAGGAAAGCCTGGTTGATACATGTCTGAACACAGGGTACCTGCGCTCAACAACATTTTTGAAAAGTGAATTGTAACGACTGGCTCCGGATTTACATCTGATCCCGAATTACTCTTAAAGTCAGTCTCTCGGCCCTCGGTGCAGCCCAGCGCAGCTCCATTTGGCAGCACAGCCTGACTCAAGTTGAGATCTGAGAGCTAATTGGATGAATCTTTGAATTGGGAGCAGTGGAACAAAACAACCCAGTGCAGTTATTGTATTTCAGGTTACACTAATTTTACAGGGAAGAGTGCGACAGAGGGATGGAGTAAAATAACAAAAAAAGAAGAATTATTTCTTTTCAACAGAAAGATCAACATTCCAAATCCTAGCTGCAGCTTCAAGTTGATTAGAATCAACCTCCTCGGCTTCAGTCAGCCGTTTGTATATGGTGTTCACGGGATCGCCGTCTGCGTGGAAAGCAAAGTCTCTCAGTTCGTACAGCAGAGCGTCGGTCACCGCTTGGATCCTCTGACTCTCTGCTAGAATTGAGCGTGTGAACAGGAACATTTTGACAGCCTGAAGATATCCAGGGGTCAAAAGTTTCTTGACCAGAGCCGGAAAGTTGATGTAAACGAAGTCCCTTTCCATTTCGTACAAGCAGGGATGATGAATCTGACTGGGGTGGTCGACCTGGCAACCGTAACATTCTTCCTTACGAAGATCGGCCAAGCAGGTGGTGAGAAGATGGAACATGACCATCTTCACCCCTTTTACGAAAGGGGCAGAGATAAGTTCGTCCAGTTCTTGCTGCCGAAGCTTCAACGGGTCAGAAGAGGATGTCGTCGATCCTTGACTGTCACCAGTGCTTTCTGGAAACTGAGAAAAGTCCAGCTCTGGGGTCTTGTCTAGATCTGATCCCTCTTCATCGTCTGCCTCGCTCGAGCTTTTCTCTGTTCTTCCTTTCACTTTACTGTGGAAGCATGGACGAACAACTCCCGATAGGAGCGAAGATGAATCTTCGAGAGGAGACTGGCTGGGTTGCGTCTCCGAAAAAATCTCTCCTCGATTCATCATTTCACTGGCACGGTTGGTTGACGATGATGGACTCCAAATGGCCAGAAGAGATCTCTGCGAATAGTTACGGCGCATGTCAGGTTTTCAATTTGGTCGATCAGCCGGTTGCATCGACTGCTTGGGTCTTCTCAGTCTCTCTGTCTTTTTAAATCCAAGTATGTGGGTCGGGCCCACTAAAAGATGTGAACTGAGGGTGGGCCTACCAGCGGTGAAGGAACGCGGCAAGTTTCTGTCCTCTGAACCTTGACAGGCAGGCCCGGTTGTTTGACCTTCCAAATAAAATAATAAAACTAAGCAGTGTGAATAACAAACCTCCTGCACAACTCATCTCAAAGGGTGAATGTTTTAGTTTTTATTTGCATCTTGACACCATCATCAGCACACAGTTGTTGGGACCTCACAAAAATATTACATTTCAATACAATATTACATTCAAGCAGTCACAAAAGTTACTCAAAATCAGTCACTTGTGTTCCTTTCCTTCCTCTTGCTCTTTTTGTCATAATTGCGATGCACAGCGTAGCCATCCTGAGCTTTTGCAAGCTTCGCTCTGTAGAAGTCGTCCATGCTCATCTCTTTGTTCGAGCGCGACTGGGAGGCTGTGGCCTCTCGCTCCCTACTCGCGCCCGAGCCGATAACGTCGACACATTGGTGGCCGGGGTCCCGTTGCGTTCCCTCTGCTGTTGAGACTACTTGATGCGGGTTTTCACCCATGTCCAAAGTTCCTTCCCGAAAGAGATCGCGCCACCATTCGGGGGATCTCGCGTCGATGCCGGGGCTCGAGAACCCGAGCCTTCTTCTGACCCTGTCGCTCTCTCGAGTTCTGTCTTCTTTTGCAGAGGCGAAGATTGTAACCCACCAGGCGTGGGTCGAACTCTCCCCGTGGCCCATTCTTCGCTATACCAGCCTCGCATGTATCTGAAAAAACAACCTCTCCAACCACAGTGTGATGTTGGCGATCACCAATGCGCACAGGAAGGCCTCCACAAAAACCTCCACGCTGCTCTCTGTGTTTGCATTATGAGCTCTCCGGTACCTCATCCTCTTCTCCCTTGTTCTGTTTGTAAATACCATCCCGGTCGACGTGCAAGCGGCACCAACTCTGTCAACCAAGCGCCAGCTGCACGCTCCTAAACACTCCCCAGTAAAGCGCTAGAGCCGGAGCGCCAAAAACGAGGGGCTCCGGATCCGAAGAGTCAGTCAGCACGATGTGAGCTGTGTTGTAGATGAGTGAGACGGTCATCAACGTGCACCAGAAACAGTGCGGCGAGTCGTATCTGTCGAGGGGGTGGAAGGGTATCTCTTCGAACTGACCGAAGGCTCGCTTCCCGTAGCGAACCGCTTCGTCGTCCCGTGGCGAGACTGTCGACAGCCTCTTTTCCCTGTACACTGCCACGGTTTCCCCTTTGCTGGTGTTCGAGAGGGCCAGGTGTTGCATGCGCCTGTGGGTTTCAATCAGAAAGGCCAGGTTCATGCGGAGAAAGGACGCAGCTGACGTTACGGCCGCCACCGCTAATACGATCTCGTATCCGACGATCCACTGGAACCCCCTCGTCAGTGGATCGTGGACAAACAGAGACCAAAAGATGAAAAGGGAAAGTCCAAACCTTGCCCCGTCGGTGCAGAAGCTCATGCTTGCACTTGACAATCAGCACAAACGGGTTAGCCCGAGCTGCCAAAGCAGCCCGACCACATTAATCCACAGGAACAAGCAGGCCGTGCATGTCCAAAGCACAGGCCAGGCTCTGCGTTCCCCTTCCCAGCAGCCGTCACGATAAGGGTCCGCGCAGTACTCCCAGGTGTACGCGTATGCAGAAAACAAAAGTCCCGAGTTGAGGCACTTGATCCAGACAGGTGTAAGTTGCAGTGGGTTCGCGATGGTTCCAGGGTCCGCTCGAGAGGCCAACGCACCGGAACTGCTCGCAGCTGTCACGAGGCCCGCAATCAGAGCACTGCAAACCGTCAGCGACCAACCTGCAGCGGTCGCATCCAACGTTGTGTAGTCCCAGAGCTTCACCGTGTGGGCAAATATTATGATCACGCTCGCCACATTTGACAGCCCCTTGAGGACGCAGACAAAGGAGCGCTTGACGCGTCGAGATTGCTCGCGCGTACGGTTGAGCCAGCACACCGCAGGGGACAGATACAGGGGGTGAACACCGCCGGTGGCAACGGCGCCTCTGCTCAGTGCCGCCGACGCAATCAGGTCCCGATCTGGCACAAATGTCCTTGGCAGCATAGTCGCGGTGTCTAGTTTTCCTTCTGCGCTTGAATTTCCTCCACTTCTCTGTCGTAACGATAGTTAGTTGGTCTGAAACCTCGAACCCATCAAAGCTGCCAGGATCCGCAACCTTCGCCGGTCTTTCTCCTCATAGTCTGCGTGCAGCTCTGACGGCATCGGCTGTGTTTCCAGCCAGGTACGAATCCTGCACGCATGGCATCGCCGCGACCTCCGCTCCGAGCTCGCTCATCCTGTGGTAAACTTCCCAGTTGTGGGCTCGCCACTCACAGCATCCCTTGCATCTGAAGGTGTTCCCGGACTCTGTCCCCAGGTGGACGTAGTGACAACGTCCCACATTGCGAAAGTGGTCAAAGAGCTCCTCTTCGCTCGACACCCAGACCAGACCCAAAGTCACCCCGGCGTTTTCGCCCAGCGGCGTTTCGTCTGTTGCGGCCCCAGACGCCGCTGACTTGGCTATCAGGTACAGTCTGGAGGAGTTTGAGCCATTCTTGCAAGGCACGGTCGAGCCGTTGACGACGCCTGTGTGATAAAGTGCGCCCGAGCAAGAGGACACGGAACCCACGAGCTGCAGCGCTTCCTTGACAAGCGAGGGTTTGGAAATCACACAGTGCAGCACGTACCAAAGGTGCTCGCTTCTAGCAGGCACGTCCCCCAGAGTCAGTGTGATCACGTTGTTCACCAATGAGCTCCTCAGGTCCCTGGAAGCAGCAGCAACGCCACGTGCAGTAGACCATTCTCTGTTGCACTTGATCATGTCGTGGAACTGTTTCAGGGACCTGTTCCACTCTGACACAAAGACATGTATCGGTATCGCCGGGATATACAGCTCGTCCGAACCCTTCACGTAGCTCCCTATGCACCTCGCGGCCATCTGCGCGCTGCCCTTTGCGCAGTACGTGTTGTACAGGTCTACTATTGAGGCATACTCTTCCGTACAAGCCTCGAGGGCAGCCAGCCGCACGCAAAGGTCTCCCACCTGAGGCTTTTGCTTTACTGTAGAGGGAATCATCTGCGAAGGGACGTAACTGAAATCGAGAGCTCCCAGAGCTACATTATCACAACGTCTCTTCCAACAGGACGTGGGACCAGTGGTTACCACGTCCCCGTCCTCGTCCACCTCCTCTTGAACCAAACGTTCCGATTGCTGTACTGGAGCCACCGCCACATTGGGCACATTGAGGGTGGTGCAGATGGAGTCCATTATCAAAGCTGCGTTTCAATGTCAGAAAACGTTTGTTCTGTTTATTTTTGCTGTGTGAGTGTGTGCGTTTGGGTGTGTCTGTGCACTCATCATTAGTGGAAAGTATACTACCTCGGAAATTACGCTGCAATAATTTTTCTAGCCAGATGTTTTACCACCTTTCTACAACCTGAAGTGCATAGAAACCAACCATATGTCAGTACATTCAGAGATCAAGACTGTGTGGTTTCCATTCTTTTATTCATCAAATGTAGATTTATTTTTAAGAAAAGGAACACAACACAAGCATTACAAGCATACAGAAAATGTACAGAACAGGCCACCACTCTGGAAAAATCATCTTTGCACCGATACAGACGAGATGAATTCTTGCAGTGTGCTGCGAGGGTCTGAAACCTGGAAAGCTTCTCCCGCTGACTTTGGAGCATAGCCGGCCTGTTGTTTCTTCGACGTGGTTCCGTCTGCGTCCTTGCCACTAGCTAAACTGTTAGCCTCAACACGTTCGGGAAGCTTGGCATCGTCTGTGTCCATTGGAGATGATTCCTCACGTTCCTTAGGCTTTCCAGAGTCCCTTGGCACCGACCGCTGCCTTAGATCCTCCAGTTCCCTCAGCAGTGCTGGGACGTCCACGCACTGGCTTCCCTGCGGAGTTCCCTGCCGTCTGTCATGGTTTCCAGTCTCCCGCCTGTTGTAAGGAGTCTCACTGGCTATGATCTGTAAATCAGGGTTGGGCGAAGCTATGACTGGTGCCCCAACCCCCTCCCCGTGAACCCGGGCAAGGCGCTCATGCTGCATCGCGTCTCTGATGCCGTTATTGATCATGTCCCCCATGCTTGTTTTGATCATTTCGATCATGCTCTCCCTCTTTTTCCTTGAGACCTCCTCCTTTTCAGACTCTTGTCTGTTGTACTCCAGAGCTATCTCTCTTCTCTGCTGCTCTGTCAGGCACTCGACTCCTCGGAAGGGCTTATTTTTACCGCTCTGAGATTGCACACCTGAACGACCGGCCGCAAAGTCGACCGCACGTTTTCCATCGTGTTCGAAACTGATGCCGTCTTCGCCTTCGTCGCGGCTGTAGCGGCGACGGAGGTAAGGAGCTCGCCCCTCGCTCGTCTGCCATGCTGCCAGAGGTTCACCCCTCTGAACGCCGTATTGCAGCAGCCCGTATTGCCTCTCACCCCGATCCTCGGCAACCCGTCTCGAAGCAGAGAGGAGTCGCCTGACTTCTTCCAGTTCAAACTTCGACAAGGCTTGTTGCGGTTGATCCTCGCGACCGTCCATGTCTTTTTCGGACGCACGACCACATTCGGAGGACCCCGTGGTGTTAGTACGGGGTTCCTCGCCCGCACATAGCCTGTTGCTCACTCCGGTGCGCTCTGTGAAGTCCTTGGCCCCTTGCATTGTGAACAGGGTGTCCGGGTCCTGGGGTGATTTCAAACTTTGCGTCAGAACTCCGTACTGGACCTTTAGTGCCTTTAGAACGTCCTTGAGCGCTCGCATCTCATCCGCTTGCTTGATCAGAAGTTGTCTCAGGGCCTCAATTCTCTCTTCCGCACTCTTGCTTTCCTGGGATGTGTCGAGTCTGGTCGACTCATCCCCAGCCGCGTCGAGGCAATTATCGGGCCCCCGGTGGTTTTCCTCCCTGACGGGGCTGAGCCCAGCCTCGAGAGCTTTGTCTTTCACTGAGCAAAAGCCCATCCTCGTCATGTTTCGGGACACAAGGTCCTTGTCTGTGAGTGCAACGCAAAAGCAGGCTGGCCGCATGGGCACCGATACCAGGCTGCACTCCTCCGTGACGGGCCCGACTGAGTTATCTCCAACCGTGCCCAGGCTGAAGGCCGTGCTCATCGTCTCGCCATCCAGCAATGCTGATAGCAACTCTGCAGTGTACTCCGTGTCATCGCAGGCCACGCAGCAGAACAAAAACGTCTTGTCCGCGGACTTGCTGTGTACGTGCCAGTAGCAATTTACCCGACCGATGTCTTTATCGGCGTCATGAAGGAACTTGACATGACCGGGCTGCGGGTGACATGCTCCCGAGTACGAAAACGCATTGTCCACTGCAAACGCGGCCCTTGACTCAGGGTAGATCTCATCAGGGTCAGCTCCAAACACGCTGCAGACTCCCACGATGAACGCACCCGCCCCGCACGATAGGATGTCTTTCATAGCCTCTTCGTAATCCTCCTTTTCGGTCCCGTAGCATTCCCTGCAGAAAATTGGCACAAAGACAGACGAGTCCGAACGTAGCTCCTCGCCTTCACACTCGCTACTGTCGGCATAGTCTACCAGCTTCATGCCGTTCCTGATAAGCACGGCCCTCTTTGTGTCAGCCTGGGACAGCTTGACGTACAAGCTCTGGCCTCTGACGCAAAACAGAGGTCCCGTCCGAAGCCCTCGGGATGAGGCGCCCATCCCGCTCCGGTCCTCGTTTCGCATCTCCTCTCTCCCCATCTGGAAAGCACTCCGTGTCCGTGCGTGTTCAACAGCCACGCCGCGAGCAGGCACCCACGTTAAAGATCAGATTGTCTCCCCAGACAAACTCATCATCAAACTCCAACAGTCTCTCCAGCACCGGCCCAGAAATGTGAACCACGTTCTCGACCGTGCAGTAGGGCGGGGTGCCGCCGAATGGACAGGTGCTCTTTTCGTCACCGACGCGCGAAAGCGTGAGCTCTGTCAGCAAATCCGTAAGATGCCCGGCTTCGACCGGGGAAAGGCCAAACGTGCCGCGCAGGTAAGACCTCGTCCTGGCCTGGTCGAACTCAGCCTCAAAATGCAGCGCATCACCCTGGGATGCTCTGCACCATTTACACTGAGCGCGGTCTATCACGGCTATCGCACGCTCCGAGCTCGTGCGGAATACGCATCGTCTGTGCGCCGGGATATTCCAGAACCACGGGTTTGCGGAAGAGAAGAGTGCTCCGCGCACCGTCAACTTGTCGCTCTCCATCACCCCCCAGACGCCTCCCGATGGAGCCCTCAAATCTACTTGTTTCGCAAACGACAGGTTCTCGGCCCGGGGCTTGCCCATCCTCGGACGCAGAAGCCTCCCACCGTCCATGTCGAGCGATTCGTCGCAGAGCAGAGAGTGAAAGTGGGAGGAAGAAGAACAGAAGAGCCGTCGGGAGACGGACGGTCCCAGCGGTTAGTAATCGAGCCCGCGGGGTCGCTGGAAGACGTTACAGGGCTACGGTCGTCACCCGCTCATCGAGCGACGAGAGCGAAGCACCCGGGGCTTCGGAGGGCTATGTGTCAAGCATGGCCTCAGAGGCCATCTTTCAGATGTTTCCAGAGGCCGGGTCAACGGATGGGATGGAAATCGACGATCGCGGCGCCAGCGAAACGGATCGGTTTCTCCAAAAACAATACCCCATGCTTCACATGAACATCAGCGGGACTGAGCACCCCTCGATAAAGAGTCTCCGTTACGAGACGGTGGACTCCAAGTGCCTCTTGTGTGAGAAGTTGGACAAAAACACCCTAGACTCCATCGGAGTGCTGGAGCCGCAAGAGGTCTTGCCCTA
The DNA here is from genome assembly GCA_003999625.1 of Oryzias javanicus. Taxonomy (NCBI): domain Eukaryota; kingdom Metazoa; phylum Chordata; class Actinopteri; order Beloniformes; family Adrianichthyidae; genus Oryzias; species Oryzias javanicus. The sequence continues at coordinate 59,949 of ML136654.1, forward strand.
TTTGAAATCATGCCGTCACGTTTTCACAAAGAAGCAGATCAACCTGCACTTGGCCCACTGCGCGAGGGACGAGAACGTCATCGGGGTGCTACGCAACATGACATTGGACCTGATCTCAGGCTCATACTCGCTGGCAAGCCAGGCGTCCGTCCGCGTCATGAACCGCGTGCGCACACACATGGGCAGAGTTTTTCTTGTGCCAGATCAGGCCGTGGCCAAGGTTCATAACGACGCCGTGAAACAGTTCATAGGCTTGGCCACTACTTGCCAATCGCTGGTGAAGCGCAAGCAAAACGATTCGGGCAAGGGTCCTGGGGATTCGCTCTCGTCCCACCCTCTGCTGTGAAGAGCCGAGGCTCAGGGTTCGAGTCCACTGGGGGGCCCTCGGGCCGTCAAATATTAGCACGCGTCTTTTGCCAAAAAGGGAGGCAAGAGTCAACCTGCATCGCACAAACTGCTGCTTTGAAAAGATCGGGACATGTTCATGCCTGTGGTCTTGCTGAGTGCCTGGCTGGGCACTTGGGCTCTCTGCCATGCCCAGGCACCCGCGGATTCAGAACCGTACGGACATGCTCCGTACGCGTGGATCTCTGTGAAGGCTTGCAACACTCACACCGGCTGGTGCAAAGGCACCAGCCAGGGAGGTTTCGCTCTTCGCCAGACCGATTCTCTCGAGGGCAAGCGAGACGACTGTACACACTACTGCCCGGGACAGATTAGCGCTCTGTGGAGAGACACACGAGGACGCTCTCCCGACCTCACCAGGTATCAGATGGAAGGCGTGATGCTGGGAGCCTACGTAAAAAAGCTTGACAGGTCTTCCTGCATCCCGATCCCTGGAGGTTTCAGTTGTACCGAGCAGGTCTTTGCCGCAGTGCCGCTGAACAGGGTATCGGTGATGCTGCACGCCACCCCTCGGAACAGAGCGTATTACTTTGGCACAAACTCATCGGGGGAGTGCGATCCGGGACCTCAGTGCTCGGCCTACAAGCTCATGAAAAGGACGTTGCGCGCGCCGGAGGCCAGCAGGCTGTGGCCAGACACGGACGATGTCTTAGCTATCCGTAACTCTCCCTACGCATGCGTGCTAGCGTACGTGGGCCTAGGGGATGCAGAGGCCATAGGCCTATGCCACCTGCAACTGGGAGACACGTGCTTCAAGTCCAACGGCAACGAGTTCTGCGTGAGCAGCTCAAAGCACGCGAGGCCCGGTCTTACCAACCGGGACGGCTTGGCTTCTGCTCCTCTGGCCATGTGCGAGATTTCTGGTGGCGACCACGAGAAGGCCAACCGCAGCCCAGAATACTCACCCACGCCCGAGGAGATCAGAGATTTTGTAGCGCCGTCCATGTGCGATGCCACCGTCGTGCCCGTGGAACGGGCTCGCTACTCATCGAACGGAGGTTACTTGGCCCTAGCTCTCGACGCGGCTCTGTTCGCCACTGTGGCGCAAGCAGGCTACGTCATTGCAAAGATCCCATTTGATGAGTGCGTGGTCCCCGTGTCCCCGGATCGAGCAGAATTCGCCGCGGTCCTGGAGTCCGTGGCAGAAACCATGGCAAAGGCCAGCTTATCAGTCTCGTCCACGGCTCTGCTCTTGGACGCCAGCCGTTGGGGGCTGACGGATTGCTCCAAGACAAACTGGCTGGGAGATCAATTCGGCGGGGTCGCGAACCTAATCGTCTCGGGTCTGCACAGGAAAGGCGTCCGCAAGGTGTTCCTGGGCCTGCCTCGGTCTCGAAGGCTGCTGGAGAGCACCAGCTTTTCGGACCTGGACGAGTTCGAAGCGTTTGTGACGCCGGGGGGCCACGCAGACACAAAGGACCCCGCTTATTGCCAAAACATGTGGGTGAGCACGAATGGACAAAGGAGCACCACCGACGACAGTGATGACGACCGCTATGCCGTCGTGCCCTATCTCATGACTCTGCTCAGGAGAGGCGTCCGAGCGAACAAAATTGTGTTCACGCTGTCCCTCACCGGGGTCCTGAAGCTCAGCGGTTCGGATGGCACCAAAGAGCCTCTGGGAAAGTGGGAAATCGCGGGCAGTCTTCCTCTGGCGGACTTGGAAACCAACACTGCGCTCAAGTGTGAGGAGGACCTCAACACCAAGTGCTGCTCGGGTTCCAGCGCCACCGTCTGGGCCAGGGGAGTTATGGTGAACGTGACAGTGACTTCGACGTCGTTTGAGACTCTGAAGCGATTTCCCGAACTCGTGGCCGTGGCCTTCGGCGTGAACCAGTTTGTGATAGCCCCTGTGGATTCGGACTTTAAACGCGGGGTGCGATCCGAAACGCCCGCGATACTAGGTATCGCCTCAGCCGTGCACAGACTGAGGGACTGGAAGAGGCAGCAAATGGCTGCGGGAATTTCCACAATGAAGGCCACGGACACGCTGCCGTCCTCTCACGCGAAACCCTCCAGGTTCGCTAGGTCGGCCGCAAGGGTCCTTCACCCGTCCCTGCCTTCCCCGAACGAGCTGCTGGAGCTAGACGACGTCGTGATCAACGTCCCGGAGAACATGTACAAAGATCCGGCCTCGGGGTCCAAGAGCTCCCTGGATCCTCAGTACAACGTGGGTATCAGCCACGCTCTGGTGTGTCCCGGCCTCGTGGCTGTACACGGAGCCCTGGGGGTGTTCAAGGAGCCACACAGGGAACTGTACGCGACCAGCTACGACAGGATCTACATAGGAAACGTGTACGCGATGGAGTCTTGCACCCCCGGGGAACCAGACAAGATGGTGGAGTCGTCAGACCGGCCTCCGCAGGTCGCCATAAACATCAACACGATGGTTCCCACGATGGATCGAAACCACTACATGGTGGGAATACTGGACACAAACAGATTCGTCGAGTACTCTCCACCGGTGAGCAAAGTGTGCACGACGTACAACACGGGAGAGAAGACCCAGAGTTTGAACCTGGTCTTTGTGGACGACGGCTATGCGGTGAACACGCCGGTGGTGGAGCCCGATCATGGGGTGATTGTTAAACCCGCCGAAGCCCTCTACTTTGTTTCAAACTTCACCCCGGGCCTGGACTACATCAACCTAAACGTGAGCTGCGTGAGCTACGACGTGACCGCTCTCAAGCCCTGTCTGATCTCGGTCTGCGGAGGCGACGACAGCTGCCGGAGAGACTACGGAAAGCTGTGCGATTCTGCTCACGAGATCACCAACGACGCCCGCAAGGCCGGTGACCTGATGAGAGAAGGCCTAGAGGAATTGGCCGTCCAGGAGCGCAAGGCCTCAGCTTACGCCGTGCCAGACAAGGCTCCCTTCCCGGCGCTCGACAGACTTGACCGACGGCACTCGAGACGCAAAAGGTTTGCGGGCATAGCGCTCGGAGGGGCCGCACTTGGTCTGGCCATGCACGTTTCCGATAGGGTGGACCACTTGGAAGTCCAGATGGACTTGATGAAGAACGCGTTCACAGAAGTCTCGGGGCAACTGGTGGAGGTGAGCAACAGGCTCGACGCGAACGTGGCTCTGATAGATGGGCGGATAGATGAACAGGAGAGGAAGATGAAAAGGAACACAGAGATCGCTAACAAGAACTTCGGACTCCTCAGAGACGCCATGAAGCGGAACACTGAGGCGGCCCTGCGAGACACCAACATCAAGTTTTCCGTGATGGCCAGCTACCAGATGTGGTACGCTCAGATGCAGAGCGTGACCCATCAAATGATGCAGGCCGCCATGCACACAAAGTTCATGGCCAGGGGGGTGGAAAACTGCCTTAGGCAGATCCCCTCCAAGCGCTCAGGGAGCTGCCCCAGCGGCATGGCCGTGATGCGCGAACACCCAGGCCTTTCCGACTTTCCCACCGTGGGCGCCGCCCTGTACAAGGATCGGAAGCTCTTCATCGTGCACTCGGTTCCAAACACTGTGGAGCGCGCCGTGATCAGAGGGATCATACCCATGCCGAAGATGAGCAGCGACGGCGTTCCCTGTTGGCCAGACTATGAAGTGTGGCTCATAGACGGAAGGTTCTACGAGCCCTCAGAGTGCTACGGCAAGTACTGCAGGAAGCCCGAGCTTCATGAAAGGTACAGCAGGTGCATGGAGGATCCCACTGAATGCAAGACCGTATGCGGCGAGTGCCACAGAAACATATGCTACCGCGACATGAAGGTGACTTGGATGGAAGGGTCGGCCACGGTCGAGATCGAATCCCCCCCGCTGAAGCCTTTCTCTAGGCCACACATATCAGACGGACCGGTGTCGTTCGCTGACCTGCTGAAGGACAGTTTGCCAGAAGCACCCGAACTTGAGCTTCTCAACGTCATCAACACAACCGTGAACCTGTTGTCCGTGAGCGACAATCTGCACAACATCACGAGGGACCTAAGGGACTTTGAAACGAAGTACGACAAACTCACAGCCGAGAGAGTTTCCTTCGGAGGCTGGCTCTCTGGGTTCGCGAACAGTGCTGCCTTGTGGGTTTCGATAGGCCTGCTTACGACCTGGTGCGGGGCGCTTTCGGCCGGCATCGCCTACTTGGTTTTTTGCAACGGTGGAGGTGGCGGTGGAGGACCGGTATTGTCTAGGCCTATAAAGCAGAGGAGGACTAAGATGTTGTAGGTTGTACAGTGGGATTGGATATACATGTTATGTTGTCTTTGTATTTCATCTGTTGTATAACACACCACATTGTAATGCTATTTGCATTTGTTCTTGCCGTCTGCGAACAGCACCGTTAGTTTTTATTTTTATTTAATTTTTTTTAAATGGCCCACACTTTCTCTGTTCTCAGGGTGTCTAAATGTTCACGCTACCTCTCTGCTGTTCACTCTGTGTCTGTATTTTGACTTGTCCATGGAATGTACCTGAACTAAACTCTGTCTCTGTTTTCCACAAACAACATGGGTTTCATTGCTACGTTTAGGTGTCCCCACTTTCTCTATGTGCAACCCTGTGCTATACACCCTCCCCACTGCCGAAGTGTTTGCTGAAAAGGGAATGTAAATACAAATAGAAAAAAATAAGAACATGGGCTTTTATTTATTATCTCACGTTGCTGTCTCATTCTCTTCGTTTATGAACATCAACTTTAGTATTATGTTCAACATGTCATATTCTTTTATCTGTCATTCCAAAGACCAGAGTGCTTTGAATATCTGGTTTGTTTTGAGCAACGGTGGACACATTCTGATGGGTGGTCCGCATGTGAGATCATCAGTTGGACTCTTTCAGCATCTATCCGAAGCAGTGAAAGCAAGACCGAGATGGCAGCGGTAGTCGGATGCCGACAGTAGCAGTCGGATGCCGACAGTAGCAGTCGGACACTGTAAGCACAGGTCGTACTCTCTAAGCTACGGTCGGAGACTTCGAAGCCTGGTCGGAGACAGGGGGTTACAGTCGGATGATGTTTGCAGTGGCCGGACGCTGTAAACGTCTGTCGGACCCTGTGACTTCTTGTCGGAAGCTGTTTCTGGTGGTTGGCCTCCCGGAGGGAGTGTCAGACTCTAATCTTGGGAGGATGTTTGATCAGGTCCTGAGAGAGAGCATGAGCACAGGGGGGAGGAGTGAGATTTTCTTCAGAGTTTGAGAGCTTGAGACGGCCGAGGCGGAGCTATATAAATGCTTCACATTTTACCCAAGGGAGAAGGACTTCAGTCACCAGCCAGGAATCATAAAGGATAACTCGAGAGATGCACCCCTCAGCGTCTGGACGATCTCTCTACCCTAACAAAGGGCAAAGCGCAAATAGAGCAATGCCAGTGATCTACGAGGAAACAAAGATGCAAAGGAAGATCCAGCCTCAACAAAGACGAATCCGCGGAGACCGAAGTAGACACATCACACCCAAAGAATGCCGAATTGCAAAAACGAGAGATGTATGAAATGGAGACACAGCGACATATACTTCTTGGATGGGATGACATTGCACAGGTTCGTTTCGAGGAGCAAGACGGAGAGAAAGAGCAAAGAGCGCTTAATGGAATACGACCCTATAAGTCCCACACCTTGTCCGTTTCTCACAGGCAAGGGGAAGGTTGGTCAGAAGCTAAACTCAGAGACCTCGCTGCATCGAAGAAGTGTGAAATCCGCTGGCAGTTGTGCACAAAAGAAGGGTGATAAAAATCACGCGAGCGAGAGGATCAAGCGAAAAAGGGAAACGAGCTTCAGCCCTCGCAGGACTAAGCTTGATGTTCGATCAGTGCAAAGGAAGATAGAGCCAGAAAGGTCCGCCGGGGAAGGAGCGTCACACGTCGACTCATCAAATGTAACTGAAATTCTTGACAGTACAAAAAAGCAGGTTCGTTGGGCTGTGCCTCATCCCAGAAGCTCGGTCCAACCGTCGACCTCGCAAAGAGACCGCTGTTACGCAAAGAGAGAGACTTCAGGTAGGTCTTGGAGACTTGAGTCTCGCTCAACAAAAGAAGAAAGTCCCAGCGAAAGCAACTCCTCAGACGAAGCAGAAGATGGAGAGATCCGCAAAGACAAGAACAAGGCTCAGGACCGAGTGCATGACACGTCCGATGTCAGCTTCTCGTCCTCTGACGAGGACAATGAGAGTCAGGGGGGCATCACATACAAGGCAGCCTTGCCGCTAGATACCGAAGACGAGGTAGATGACACCTGGGGCGGGTGTCTGAATCTGAATGCGCAAAGAGCACGATCTCGCGATGATATCTCGATTGAAGAGCGTATCCTGCCAGGATCGCAAGAAGAAATCTGTGCTGTGCTCAAAACGGGGGAGGAAGCGATCACCGTGCCTCGGGTATCTGTAAAAAAGGTGAGGTGCCACATAGGTCTCGGCAGGGTGAATGTACAACCGAGGCCTCAGCCGTGGAGGGAAAATGAAAAAGAGGACCAGGTTGACAGAGAAGAATGTGAAAGAGAAGAAAAAGAACATGAAGTGGAAAGTAAAGAAAAAGATGAAAACGAAAAAGAGGACCAGGTTGACAAAGACAAAAATAAAAAAGTGGAAGAAGAAAACGAAGTGGTATCTGTAAAAAAGGTGAGGTGCCACATAGGTCTCGGCAGGGTGAATGTACAACCGAGGCCTCAGCCGTGGAGGGAAAATGAAAAAGAGGACCAGGTTGACAGAGAAGAATGTGAAAGAGAAGAAAAAGAACATGAAGTGGAAAGTAAAGAAAAAGATGAAAACGAAAAAGAGGACCAGGTTGACAAAGACAAAAATAAAAAAGTGGAAGAAGAAAACGAAGTGGAAGGTAAAGACAAACATGCCTCTGTGCCATCTCGCTCTGCTGAAAGAGAGAGCAGCGAAGCTGATGAGACGGGAGCATCCGATCCCAGCCGTGTGACCGTGGCTGCGGTGAGTGGCAGCGCGGAACCCACGGCCTCGGTTCACCCAGAGGAGAACGAGCTCAAGATGTTCCAGGACGGCCTTTTGGTCGCAAGTGGGAGCACCGAAGAGCTACGCAACGCCATCCAGAGCATAGGCGGTGAGACGTACGTATCTATGTCAAATGCTCTTGTCGGTCCCGTGGAGACTGGTTGTGACAAGGTTTTAAAAGTTGTCTTTTGTGTCACCCCGGCTGTTTTACAGGAGCCCCTCAACTTGTTTTTCCACAGAGGTCCACAACACAGCAATCGCAGACGCCGAGTACGCAGTCCGCTTTCAGTCACTGCAGGCAGAACAGGACGCAATTGAGTCTGTGACCATCAGCAAGACTGTGTACGACGACATCAACTTGGTCATGTACGCTGACTATGTGGAACCGTGTCCAATGGATTCCGCGAACATTCGCCATGTATGTGTTCCAGTTGCACCATCTTATGCAGACCAAGTCAAGTTTCCCATCTTTCAGCAGTGTGCTGGGTTCGCGGACCCGGCGATCAAAACGAACGAGTTCTGCGACCGGACGATGAGCTCCGAAGCAGTCCCGCCACCAGAGACGCGCAACGACGCTTTCGGGCAAGTGGGGGATCAAAGTCATGCTGCAAGCTCAGACAGCAGTCTGCACAGCGATGATTTCCGTGTCGCGCAATGTAACGAGACTTCGGGGGTCCTCGTAGAGGGTGGCTCTTGCCCGGTCGAGCCCGTCGAACAGGCGTTGGGCACGAACCCAGACAACAAAGTATGCCACGGAAGCCCCGAGGGAAGTGTGAGACCTCAACGCTTTGATGGAATTCCTCTGTCTACGGTAAAAAATCTCATCACTTGCCCGTCTTGTAGCCGGGTTTTCAACCGTGCACCATTGTGCCAAGAGTATCTCCTGCAACTCAACCGACCTGTGCAGTGCCTCTGCGGATGCGTCCTCTGCACAATCTGCTACAGAGGGCAGGGAGGCTGTCAAAGGCACGGAGTCGTCTCCAAGCACGGAGCCGTGAACTACACGGCGAACGTGCTTGCGGATCTACCAGAGGTCGAGTCCGTAGGAGTTTGGGATCTCGAGAGAGAAGACAGTGACCGCATTATGCCGAAGGGCGAAACAGAGCAATGCGTTCAAATAATGTTGGCTGAAGGGACACCAGCTCCTGACGAACTCAAGCAAGGTACGTTTCACACGGTCCTCCTGCCTCAAGCTTACCAGTCCCCCATCCGCCCCCTAAACAAAAAAAAAAAACTGACTCTATCGATCTCTCTTTTTGTCTCTCCTTTCCTCACTATCTTTCTTCACACAGCTTTCCAGACCGTGCTACAGAATCCAGCGAATGACATGTCTTTCACCTACTGGGATAATCAAGTTTTGCCCGAGGAGGATGCCCACAGATATGTTTGCATCCCTCACGTTCCGGGGTTCTGGGACCACATGCTGGTGGGGAAATGGTGCCCCGCCACCACCCAGGAGGTGATCGGGCCCGACTTGCTCCTGCCACGGCTGTTCGACGTGGATATGGGTGGCCATTCCTTCCACTGGTGCTGTTTTGTGCTGAAGGAACAGATCTTGTTGGTCGCATGGTGCCGAAAGGACAACTCTCTGGTGGTCCCGCTGATCGACAGTTCTTTGAGGGGAATAGTTTCCCACATTGCGTTCCGGAGGATGATGTTCTACCTGCGCACGTGGATTGAAGTCCAGTACCGCTGGAGGAAAGATGTCGAAGGCGTCAAAAGGAATGTCCACACGGTCCTGGACTGCAAGCCATCTGAGGGACCCTCCATTGCCCACGTCGTAGCTCGACTCGCCGCACAAAGCGGAATGGAGAAAGCAGAGCCCACTGACCGACATCTGAGGAGACGACCGCTTGCATTGGACACGGACGTGTTTTTTGCAAAAAACGCAGCGGCGGCCGCGCTGTTCGACTACAGGCCAAGGTTTCAGTGTGACTCACAAACGCTCTACTTGAACGTGGCGGAGGAGTTCAGCAATTATCACTGTCGCTCTGATGAAAATCTAGTGACTCAGCCTATTTGCACCTCCTCAGAAAATGGCTACATATAAGGAGTTTTTTAATTGCTCTCACATCCACATTGTATAAAGATATTATACTACTTTTTATTTGTTTTTGAATTTGTTTTTTTTTATAGTTGGCCTTTTATGTTTCCGAGTGTAAATAATACAGCTGTATGTGGAGAGCATTTTCAGAATACAAACAATTCACAGACGGTCATTGTTTACCAAAACTTTTTTAATTCCCTAGGGCTTGCTATTGACTCAATAAGGATTTTTTGTTTTTTGCTGTTGTTTTTCTACCTGATATTTGTCCGTTATATCCAGAGAAATTACGGGAACTGTCCCTTCATGAAATGTTACATGTATTTGTCCTTTGTGTACGTTTAATAAAGTACTTGTATTTTAACCTCTTTTGTCTCCATCTACTTCAACACACCAAGAACAAATCCAAGAGGAACAGTCCAGTAGTGGTGTTTAGAATTTATTACGTACAGGCTTTGTCAACACACAATACAGAATGCTTTTCCATCTTGTGTACAAATAAAATCGAATTACCAAAAAAAAAAGAAGAAAAGAGTAACAGCAAAGAAGAAGAGACAGACTTTTTCAAGGTAAAAATGCTGGGGGCTTTCTGACCCCCCCCTAATTAATTTTTTATTTGTTCACAATCACACAAGCCCATGAGGGTGTCTCTCACTCAGCGGGCCATCTTCGTATGCAATGCTGGCATCTTCCACCGTCATTTTAGACACCGGTTCCCTCAAGTCGTCGAGGTCTCTGTGGACGTTCAGCGCAAGCACCGTCCTGTTTATCTTGGCCGAAGCGTTGAGCTGAAGTCCAACGTTGTCAGACAGTGTGTCCACCGCGCCGACGAGCCTGACGGCGTCGATGCGGCCCCTGAGCGCCATCAGCATGTAACGGAGCTGGTCCCTCTGCATCTCGGCCGAGCGCAGCTCGTTCATGTACTCTGCGGACACGGCCCTGTCGCAAGACTCAGTGGCGACGATCCCCTTGATCATCTCTATGTTCGCGTCCAGGCCTGCTATGGACCTGGCCACGGTGTTGATGGCAGCGTCGACTTCAGCCTCCTCCCTCTTTCTGATCAAGGCGACGGCACGCGCACGGTCCATGGGGTGCATGTATAGCGTAATGAAGAAATTGACCCCGGACAAAAGCACAAATTCAGCAAAGGCCCAGATTCCGCAGGCTACATTGCGTGCAAAGCGGGAACCTCTGACTCGAGGGTGCATCTTCCTTTCTTGCGTTCCTTTACCCTTTCTTTCTCCCGAGATTTTCGGGTCCTTTTCATTTCGCTCGTCCACCGACTCCCTCACATGTACAGCCTGCGGCCGTGGTTGGGGCTTTCAAATATCCTACTGAATATGGGGGCTATCAAGCGAGCGGTGGTCTGCATGGGGTTGCAAGCAAATATGCCTGTTCCGCTGATCCTGGGCGCGAGCCTGTCGACGAGGGGTTCGCGACCAGTTGGGTCGCAGGCGCTCATGAGCCTCCTGTCCGAGGTCGTCCCGATGCTATAAGTACCGCAGAAAGCCACCCCGAGGGATGGCTGCATGATGTCCGTGGCTCGTTTGTTCCCGTTGGCTCGCTCAGTGGTGTCCCTGAAAAGATCTCCCACATGATCCAACACGCTCTTTTCGAACTCCGCAACGTGCAGGGCTTCGCAAAAAATGCCGTGGTTACTCTCCTCTTCGCTGTCGCCTCTGCGTCTGCCTCGCGGCCTCAGCGCAGAGCTGAAAGGCCTGAGCAGAGTGGGCATGCAGGTGTAGGCCTCGGAACGCATGAGCGGATCCAAGGGAACCTCGCCCGTCAGGCCCTGAAGGCTCTGGGATCGACCGGTGGTGAAAATGTACGGTCTTCGGTAGCCGCACGCGCTGTCCGATTCAGGGCAGAAGCCGTTGAAGGCGTCCGCGATCACCATGTCGTACGGCCCTTCGCGTCCCTCTAGGTGCACGTCTCCCCCTCGCACATCCTTCATGTACAGGTTGGGGATGTACAGCCCGGGGGATTCCAGGGTGTCCGGAATGACCACCGACTCGCAATACTGGTTCACGGTGCACACCTGGTGAGTGTTGTTCGCCGTCGGGTTGCTCAGCACCTGCGTCCCCAGCGCGTAGAGCGCTGACTTTTGCTGCATCAGGGACACTCCGCAACCGGTGAACCTGACTCCTCTGAACATGAGATAGGACAAACCCGAGTAGTAGACCTTGTCAAAGTGGTCCCTCACCACGTTGTGGGTCAGCAGGGTGCTGTAGTGCATGCCCAGCAGCGCTTTTGCCAGGTTGTTTCCGATGCCGGCGATCTTCCTGATTCTTATCGACCACATGTACGTGACCACGGAGTTGCCGTGGAATCCCTGATCCGTGCAGTTTGCGTGTCGAGAAGCCGTGGGTTCAAACTGTTCGCTCACGTCTACGCCGAACGCCTCTGGCGCCACCTTGGACAGCACGCAGTCGCCGGTCAGCCGAGCCACAGTCAAGGCTCGGTTGCCATCGAGGCCCAGCTCACGGGAGAGTTCGAGCTCCCGCTCCCTGTAGCTGAGATTGTGGCGCATCGCGTACGCTTCGTTGGACCAACGGGTGGCGGCGAACACACGCGAGCCCCGAGGCACGGCAGGATAATCCAATACAGGTTGCAGTAGTCTACGTCGTCTAAGGTGAATCCAACAGGGTATCCGTGTTCGGTCACTGTGGCCTGGGCTAAGGCCGCGTAGCGTCGATGGGTAAAGCAGCAGGGCATGGAGGCCACGACAGAGTTAGCCCTGTCCCCTATACCACGTTTCTGAACAGCGCCAGGACCCCGTTTATCAATCCTCAAGCTGCACCAGGACTCCCGTTCCTCCGCGGTAAACTCTGCAGCCCTGCTGCGATCTCTCTGGCCCCCAGCGCCCTGCGCATGTGCACGGCCGCATATGGGATCTGCGATCCAGGACCAGAACAGACGGCCTTCGTCCATCCGCGTTGCCAAAGTTATCCACGGCCTGGTTAGAGAGGATCCTGGCTCTCATCTCAAGCATGCGCTCCGCGCCCCCGCGGTAGTACAGGGCTTTGTTGAGAAATTCAAGGTTGAGAGCGACCGTCTTGGCGTGTTCGCCGTCTCCGAAGCGAGCGAGAAGCTCGCTGCCGATCTGCGCTATCTCGTTGGAGAGGTTGTTCATCGACGAGGAGTTGAAAAGGGCCACCCTGGGCCTCACCACCCAGCGCGCCGGTTCGACGTTAGCCGCCCCCGGCGTGGCGTTCGGAGGCGGCTCGGGCACCACCATGTTGCGGACGTCGAACTCCAACAACGAAGCGGGGTTCTTGATCTTCTGGTACCAGTCGTCGCTGTGTGCCAACTGGGCCATGTGTCTCACGGTGATCCCTCTGGGCCCGTTCCTCATGAAAGCATTCAAGTCACCCTGGAGCTTGTCCCTGCGTTCCCTGCCAAAGAGAGCTTGAGTGCTGCCCAGGCAGTGCAGCTCCCTGAGGGTCACGCCGACCACAGCTCCGTCGTATTGGTGCAGGTACGAGACAGAGGGCGACCGCTGGGCCAGCTGCTTGTACCCGACCTCTTCAGAGTCTGTCGCAGAAAGCACTTTGGACGGTGAGATCTGGCCCAGCGCTGGAGCCATGCAGCCCACTGTGAAGTACTCCCACTTGAAACCCTGTGTGTTGCTGAACGCTTTGTGTTCCGTCGACGTCTCCCTAGCGCAGCCGTGTTCCATCTGGACCCCGTCCACCAGGACGATGGGAATGCTGACCGAACGCCGCGCCGCCGATGCGAATGTGGTGCACCGGCATCTCCACGACCTGGTCCCTGAAGCTAGAGTCGTCTGTAAAAGCCAGGTCTTCGTCTCCCAGGGTGCGTTTGTTGACAAACTCCATAGTGAACTCGTAGAGACCGTCGCCGCGGGACCTCTCGTTCGCGGCGGTGTAGACGCAGAACTCGGGTGCCAGCTTGGTGTTCTCACAGGTGATGCGCGTCCTGACGGAGCTCAAGTCTTGAGACATCACCCTGAAGAGAGTGTCTCCCATGACGAGGACTTCGGGCTTGTCGCTACCGAGAACCCTGCGAGCGTTCTCGACCACGCACACGAAAGAGTCCGGATGCGCGTTCACCGTGCCGCACATGAGCTCGGCCATCGTCAGCACAGAATCCAGCTTTTCCGCTCGGGAGAGGGAGCCCAGCTTTTGACATATCCTGTCCGTGAGCGTAGGCTGCGCCGCGCAGTACTCCAGGACCTCTATGGTCTTGGTGAGCTCCCACGAAGTCCTGGCCTGCTCCAGCTCTCTCCGTATCAGCTCTTCTGCCACAGAGGGCACCGTGATGCCGAGCAGAAATCCAAACTGCATCGTCACCACTTTGGATGTGTGCTGAAACACTTGGCTGTACTCTCTGGTCTGAACCCCGTTTCCTATCGTGTCGTAGGTACCTCTCTGGGCCTCTCGCTGATCAGTGATCTTGTAACGCCGCGTGAACCGCGTGCCCGTGGGCACGCCCTTGTCCGGGATCAGCATCTTGTACACCAGGCCGGCCAGCAGAAGGCTCGTGTCCTTCTGCTGTTTGAAGAGAGACACTCCCATGTGGGCCTGCAGTATCATCACGACCGACTCGGCCGACACCGAAGTGTTTGCTGCCGAAGCCCTGATCACGTTTTCTACCATGAGCTCAGCGAACGCTCCGGTCGAGTCTGCTAAGAATCTCGGTGCTTTGACCAGTCGTTTGGCCGCCTCCAGAGATCTCAGCGCGTAAACGCTGGGGTCCGTTTTGACCACGCTCATGATGGTAAAATCACCTTTGGTGTCTTTCTTTTTCTTTTCTTTTCTTGTCTTTTTTTTTTTTTTGTTTTTTTGCTCTTGTCTGTACGTGATAGTTATTCTAGATGGTGTGCATAGGTGGGTCAGCTCTCAGTCAGACAATTGCTTTTTTGCATTCGCCTTTGACACGCGAGGCAGCCGGCATCCTGTAAGGACTCTCGATCTGGGTCCCGTGTGCGTGAGGGGGAAGCCTGCTCAAAGCTTCGGCGAGTTCCTGACGGCACCTGTGGTCATAAGTTAGTAAGGTCGAGTCGTTCTGACCGTGGCGTTCCAACAGCTTCATTGCCACACACGCATCCGAGGCAGAGCCGATAGCTTTCAGCTTCAACCTGGCCAGTCTTATCGCTTGATTTCGTGTCAGCGCAACATCCCGTTGTCGACGGTCGCCGCCGTACTCATCGTCGTCCTCCTCCTCGTCGCTGATTTCTCCTGCGACCTCGTAACGATAGCTGCTCTCCCCGCTTTTGCAGCACAGCGTCTCCCTGTTGCTGCACAGGCAGCAGAGTGCCTTGAACAACACCCAAAACATCACAGGTGAGTAACTTTGAAGAGCGTGAGGAGTGAGGACAAGCCCGAGACCGGATTGTCATTAACTCCTCTCGATCGCCGGTGGACGAAGAAGCGAGGTGAAATCTGAGGCATGCCGCTGAAGGCGAACAAAGAACCGATAGAAATCCGGGAGGCGGCATTGGCCGAGTGCGCTCTGGTGGACAGAGGGGATGCGGGCGACCTGGTTGAGTTCAGGAGCGGCCGTTGCGCGCATCGCTCTGGGGACCGTGAACTCCCCTGCGGGGAATGTTACGAGCGATGCTACGCCCTTCTGCCGCTACACAGGGACGTCGAGTCTTGGGCCTTTGTGAGCGAGGATCCGCAGCTGGCTGTGGCGATAGAGGAGATCGTGAACACGTTCAGCCCGGCCCTGTCTGTGGAGTTGCTGTTGTGCAACGTGCTGGGGAGCAACAGCGAGAGCGCCACGTGCCTGGTCCGCTATCTCGTCGGGCACTACATGGCCAACCGCTCCTGCTGCGAGCACATCAAGAGCACCCTGAGGAATATGATTCGCTGGACGGTGCTTGCGGGCTTCGTGCCCTGCATATTCCTGCCGTGGAAGAGAATTCGATCCCTCGGGCTGGGCCTCACAGGCGAGGCGGCCGTGATCAACATGGTTTCGGCCTCCGCCTGGGAAGACGCGCGCAATCGCAAGCGCTGCAGAAAGAAGAGCGAGCACGCGATGCCACGTCGCGCCGCCCGTATGTTCGATGTCGCGCCGGACGGTCTCAGCCCTCAGGAGGCCGCCGCCGAAGCAGTCCAAGAGAAGGAGGCTCACGACAACGCGCTTCCTCGGGTGCTGGACGTGTCTTTGGACAGTCTGGCAGAAACGACGAGGCTGCTGATGGGGTCGTCAGTGCCCCCGGCTCCAGCAGCCGTGGTGTGCAAGATAGTTGCGGATTGGGTAAGGCGGGACCGCGAGGTCTTCGCTCGGGACCCGGTGAAGGAGACGGAGCTGAAGATGGCCGTGGTGAGTCTATGGGGTGTGATGAAAACCTTCGAGCACGGACGTTGCCCGGTGGTGCCAGAGTGCAGGGTCTCCTCATGCTTGGCTTTCTACGACAAGCGCACCGCTCTCGTCACCGCCGTGGTAGACGGAGTCCTCTACAGACGAGCATCCGTGTGGGACAGCAGCTGGTCGTCTTCGGTCCCTTCGTTTTCCTCCTTGGCCAAGAGGGCTCACGCTACCGTCAAGAACTGGAGAACGCTTTTCGTCAGGATAACCAGGGGTCTGAACGAGGCCGCAGCGAGGCGCGTGTACACAAGTGCCGGGGTCGATCGGTCGTCGTTGGCGCGTGTGGCCGACGTCGTGCTCTCCTCGAGGGCCGAGCAGAAGGACGTGGGCCTTTCGGTCGTAGGCAATGCTACGGATCGACCTTTGCTGGACAATCTGTCCCGAGCCCTCGCCTGCAACCAACAGGCGGACATGCTGGGCATGCTCAACGAGGCCGAGCTGCCCGACTCGTTCCTGAGGTCGGGCGCATGCACCTCGGTGTCCATGCACAAGTCCGCCAGTGTGTCTCACAGCCTCAGCAAGATGATGGCCTCCATGATTTCCGAAGGCAAGGAAGTGTTGCTTGTCCGCGGTTTCCTGACAGAGGTGGCCTCGCGTCCTCGCGAGGCTCTGGAAAAGCTCAGAGGTGAATGCACAGATCCGGGGCTGCTCAGGATTGCTGAAAACGTGTCTCGCCTCCTCGAGCGCGAACTGGCCAAACGGGAGGACGGGGCCGAAAGAGAAGGGGACCGCGTGACTGAGCTCGGCGCGGACGTGAGACTGGTGTGCAGCTACCCATCCTCGGTCAGCGTGGCTCACCTCGAAGAAACTCTGAGCATATGGACCAACTTCTGGCGAAGTGCCTTGTCCGGATTCAGTCAATTCAACAGGAGACACAACACCATACAGTACAACCACAGGGACAGCGTGAGAGAACTGGAGTCAGGGTCCCCCGTGCACATCTTCCACAGCGCCCTGGTCGCTCTCCTCAACACCTCCGGGGCCACCTTCGCAGACAGCCTGTCGGGGAGGAAACCAGACGGTTCCCTGTCTGTAAGCGATATCATGCTCGCCAAGGATTCTCTGCACCCAACTGCCTACGGTCTGCTGCTGGCAAACAAACTCGGCCTCAGACCCTCGGATGTCAAAAGCGGCCAACAGTACGGGGTGGAGGTGCAGGTCCCAGGTCCTCCGGGTGACAGGTCTGCGTCCTACATCAACGTGCAGCCCCAAGAAGCATCCCTCCGCCGCGCCACCCCAGAAGCTGCGGGATCCGTATCCAGATGCGGCGACGAAACAAGAAATCTCGTTTCAGGAGCTGGAAAATTCCATCCTTGGGCCTCTTGAGTGCTAGGAAAGAGCACTCCAGAATGCGTTTCTACCTTCCCGGAGGAGGAGGATGAGGAGGACGATGGTGTCTCGATTCCACTTTGGCTCTGATTCTGTGTTTGCCCCTCAGGGACTATGGCACTTTGAGGGTGACGATACTGTTGAAGCGGAGGAAGAGGAGGTAGAGTAGCGGCCTCGGCCGAGTTTGCGGACTTAGACTCTGTCTCGCTTTCGATTCGGGGAAGCGTAACCTCCTTGTGTCCCAGCTTTGAGCGCTGCGCACCCAAACCTCCGGCCCCTGGTGTCCCCCTGTCAACTTTCTTCTTGGCGTCGTGTGACGTTTTGATTCTTTTCTCAATAAAACCCAGTCTTGAACACGCTGCAGATAACCCTCGCTTTTTTCTTTGTCTTGTCTGTCTCCCCTCTGACTCAACACCTCCCGAGGTTTCGTACACGCCATAGTCTGGGCTCCAGTTGCCCCCGGGTTTGATGTCTAACCCTCCTGTTTCGATCCTCTCCCTTTTCGTACGGAACTGTTGGAGGCCACCTCTGCCCCTCCGCTCCGAAACACATGAGTCGTCTCCACTGGCGCCGTCTCCATCTCCTTCGCCTTTCTGTGAGGCACTCAGAAGGCCAACTTCGGCGAGTTTAGAGAGATATTCCGTGTGCCTGTCAGGCTCAGGGCACAAGGGCTGTTCTGCGGCTAGGCCCAACGAGCTGGACCCGAGTGCGCTGGACTCCAGCGACACGACGAGGCTTGTCCTGTCTGAGCGAAGGTGGGCTTCGCCCTTCAGCATCCACAGGGCTTCGAGACTAAGTTCCTGCACATCCTCCAACGTCACCCTTAGCCACAGAGTCTTGCGATGACCCAATCCTTGCGAGGCAACCGTGATCAAGCAAGTTTCCGTCTGCACCTCGCGGTCCCGTAGCATCCTCAGGAATGCGTTGATCTGCTCGACAGGGGCGCTCCTGCGGCCGGCGTAGAGCTTGTGCTTCTCAGTCGGGGTGTACTGCACGAACGCGCAGCCCCGCTCAGATCGGACCACTCCAATCAGGCAATCGAGTGTGATAGTCTCTTCACTCGGGAGGGTCTCATAGATCTTCGAGGCCTCTTGAGTCTGCTCTCCAGGCGTGCCGTTGAGGCCCTCGTTCTCAGGGTGGAGGTCAGTCACAGCCGGTCTTGCTTCTACGCGTACGCCAGGCTCCGCCGCAGAGGAAGGAACTCCGCGGGGAGCTGTTGTGGAAGTGAAGGCAAAGCTCGGTTTGTAAGAGTAAGAAAACATGTTGAAGGAGCAGGGTCTGAGCTCTGGCACTCACGGTCGAGCCTTTACTGTCGTTTGCTCCGTCAAGGTCTCAACCTCAGGGCCAAGAACTCGAAAGTGCAATCCAGTGTCCTAGAGAACTCAAGCTCCGATAGAAAGTGTGTCAAGTTTAGCTGAGAGAGGCACTCGCCGATTTCGCAGGTGCTCGACAGGTCTCGGGGCCTGTAAATAGGCACCTCCCAACCGGAGCCCTCTTCCACAGTCCATCTCGGTCGGGGACCCCCCGCACGTACAGGGGGACAACGGGCCGGGACCCTTGCGCCTCTTTCTGCGATTTCGGAAACAGCGTGCCTCCAGAACTCTGAAATATCTAGAGAAGCACCGCAGTGGGGGCACTTGACGAGTTCGCAGGACATCCCTGACCGGCAGGCGGACGAGTCTCGTCCAGTGCCCGAGTGATCGCGACGGGCCTCGGCCGCCACCGATGATGGCAGCGTGAACTCAGCCTTCTGTCCACCACAGAGCCTCGGCTCGTCTCCGTCGTGAGGAAGCCTCAATAGCGTTTCCGGGATGATCTTCAGGTACCCGAACACGTCTCCGTGGTGCGTGTAGACAAAGTGCCACTCCCCGCCGAGCGCTTCCCGGGGTTGTGCTTTGTCAGGTTGTTCGGCAGGGGCTCCTCCGAACTCGAGAGCCTTCAGTTCCTTCACACACGCTTCCATCCGTTTCAGCCTCTCCACGCAGGCTCCAGCGAGCTCTCGCAGTTCCTTTGTCAGGGAACTCAAACGAGCCTCGGCCCTGACGGCAGTGTCTTTTCGCTCCACCACGTTTAGCACTGATTCGTAGTGCCTGTTTGTTATTTCCCAGACCCTGTGGATGGAAGCTCGAGGAAGGCTCCTGCAGTCAGAAGAACAGTCCGCCGGTGTCGACATGGTGGTGGGCAACGGCAGATCTATGTTTTCTTGACTCTCTTGTTTCTCGCACTGAGGGCCAGTTCGACGCAACCGTCGTCCCCCGTCTTTGCGGACCTGTCCAGCGCGAGCCTCAGCATGACTTCGCTGTAGCCAAGCCGCGAGAAGTCAACATCCCGCAGGTCCGGGAAGCCCTCAGGAGGGCTGCGGGTCCGGTCGTTTTCGCAATGCAATATCACCGTGGCTATCAGCTCAGCTCGAGCGGCCTCTTTCCTCTCCTCTCTGAGGTAGGCTTCGTGGGCTAAGAGCATCTCGCGGTGCTGCGTGTTTGGGTTGTCCAGAAGCCACGGGACAAGGTGGACAAACTCTGGGTTTTTTTGATAGTAGTTGGAGAGGACTCTGTCCTGAAACGGCGACAGGCGGCTCCTGTAGCGGCTGGCGAACGCTCCCCTCAGCGCCTCCCTGTAGCCGGGCCAGCGTGCTGGGTGATTCCGGTCCCTGACTCGCAAAAAGTACATCTCCGTGAGATACACGAGGCACACCTTCTCTCTGGTCGTGAGAGTGCCGCCTCGCTCGTGAGCCAGCTCGCAACACAGCCTGTTGAGATGGCCGTGGAGTTCGACGAGAGAGGCCACAGAGGACAGTGCCATGGGAAATTCCTCGGCTGCACTTTTCACCTTCTGCGAATTGATGGACATGGAGGAGAAGAGCTGGTGCCTGTTCTCCTCGCCCGTCACGTTTACTGAGGAAAAGAAGAAGGGAGTGTGAAAGTCCTTCTTGGTGTCCTTCATTCGGATTACAACGCTCGCGGGGTTGGCCACACCGTACAAGTAGCACGTGAAGTTTTCGTTGTTCACCTCAAAAGGCTTAGCCGAGACCACGCAGGTGCCCTGTGCAATGGACACTGTCTCAAACAAGCCCCTGAAGTAGGGCTGCAGCGCGTGCTTGGCGTTCGACGTATAGTTTGCGCTGCGGCTGGGGTTGGAGGAAAACTCTATGCGAGTATTCTTATAGCCGTGTGGGGAGCTGAGCTTCTTTTTGTCCGATACAAAGCGGAGCCTGCTGAGGAGCTTGGTTTTAGTTGTGTTGGACTGCGACAAGGCGTAGCGCCTGAGGCGTTGGGAGTATACGGTGGCACTGAACTTCTGGTTGCCCACCGTGTTCACGTGAAGCACGTGGAGAAGGACAGAGTGGTTTAGCTCCACTACACAGCTGCCTGTGGCCCTGAGCGTTGCGTCTGTCTCCTGCGGGGAAGGTTTCCTCCGCTCGCGTGGCTCAGAGTCCCTGGCCAGTCCGAGCACGTCGGGGCTAGGCTCGGCACGGTACTGGCTTGCAAAGCCAACGCAGCTCGTTTTGTCTGTGCTGGTCCAAGAGCCACAGGGTGGCCACCCAGCAAAGTCGGGACACCCGTGACTCTCGCAGCCTCTCGAGCCCCCATCCTGGCCGATTCCCCCGCTGCGGACGCGAGTTCGGTGGCAGGACGGGGCAGTCTCTCCCCCGCCACGTACAGTTGGAACTTGCTGTGCGCCTTTGACGGCACTCTTTGTGTTGGGCAAAGGGTCCATGTCTCCCGTGCACAAACAACGCCTCCCTTAGCTCGTTCGGGCAAATCTTTGTAGATTGTAGAGGTTTTGAGAAAAACAGCTCCACGTTGAAGAGCAGCAGCCTCCGGTTGCCGGCGTACACCAGCACCAAGTGGGACCAGAGGAGCTCGTTCGCGATTTTTACCTCCACCAAAACGTCGGGGGAGCGGCGCGCGCAGTCCCACTCCGGAGGTGGTGTCGAAGTAAGGTTTTCAATCAGGTACTCCAAGGTCCTGGCCTCGTACGCCAAGGTTAGGGTTGCAGCTGAGCCCACGGGCACAGCACCTCCTCTCAGCTTGGAGAGAAGCATTCGCGCAGCATCTCGAGCCCTGTCATGGCAATCGCAGAGGAAACAAAGTCTGCAGTAGATGGGCAACAGCTTCCCTAGGAACCGCACTAAACCCGCAGGTCCAGGCTTCAGGCGCCCAAAGGATCCGTGGACGCGAGCGTCAAAGCCTACATAGCTGCGCGCTTGAGGGGACCAGACATTGGGACCGGAGATCAGCTCCCGGTGTTTGACCAGACATTCTACTAAAGGCCCGTCAGACAGCGACGCGCCTCCGAGTTCGTCCACGAGATATCGTATCAACGCGGCATAGTTCGTTATGTCCACGGACCTTGGTGTTTCGCGACAGACGCCGGTGCGGCCCACCTGCAGACCTGACATCCCGGACATGTTTTTTGTTGCGAGCGCCCTCAAAGCTTGCTACGGCTTACTGCCAGAATGGGAGGGTGAAGATGAGCTGAAGGAGGACACTCCCGCAAATAAGAAACTCAGAGCGGAGGAGGGGAACGAGGAGGAGGAACTGAAGCACGAAAGTCTGATTGACGCGGAATATAGAATGCTCTACCACGAGCTGCGGGTCAAAGCCCTCTCTGACATAAAAGACATGGTGCGCGAGCACGTGGAAAGGCAAAGCACAACCTCTGCGTCATATCAGTTCATGAACATATACGGGCTGTGCTTCTTCGAGAAGCCTGGCGCACTAAGCAATCGACACAACACCAGGGAAGAAACGCCCCGGTGCAAGTTCACCAATGTCGCGTATCCCGAGGCCGAAGACCGGGCAGCGAATTTGCACACCCTTGTGTCTGTTTGCGGGGCGCTCAGTCCTCTGGTGAGTGCGCGCGTGCAGCCCGGAGAGCTGGAGTTTACGCGCTGCGGAGAGCGCGACTACAGCAGGGCCGAAGAGGCCCTGCGTAGACTGGAGACCCGGTCCGGAACAAGGCCCGTGGGAAAGACGCAAACGGAACACGTGGGAAACACCATAGGAAGCATGGAGTCTCGATTCAATTTCTTTGTGCGCGAGGATCTTCACGCTCTGGGCTGTGCCTACAGGCAGCTGATGGTTACAGTGGAACTGTTGCACTTGAACATACTTCATTTCATACACTCTTGAAGACTCGAGACAGTTGAAATACAACAGAAAAGATAAATAAAGACATGACAAAAAGAACCGTCTTGTGTGTTCTCTCAAAACTTTATTCGAACATGTTTGCTTTTGACAGCTTTGAAACGTACACAACCATTTGTCATTCACAGCCTCACCCTCTATACATCCCTCCCTTCTTGCCTCACTGTGAATTTTCCAAACAGAAAAAGTCGCTGTCCCCCGGGAAGAAGAAAGGCTCCCCATGGCCGTCCAGGTCTGCTCTCTTGGTGTCGTTGTGTGCAAAGTTATCCGCAGCACGCTTCCGCGATGTCCTTGCTTCTTCCCCAAAATCCTCTTCTCTAAAGGGATTCTCTCGCTGTTCTTCGAACGCTACGCTGTGGCCGAAGGACAATTTTTCTTTTTGCCCCGTGACCTCGATGTTTCCGCTCTTCACCGCGGACAGCAAAGCGTCGAACTCTTCTTCGTTCAGGTCAGGGGCCATCATCCTGACACGGCCCACGTCAATCCTGGGACACACGCGAGACACTTCTCGCTTGATCCTCTCCAAAACGTCCTCGCAGCTGGCGCTGCTTTGAGAAGCGATGTCGTCGAAGTTTCCGCGGTTGGTGTACAAGGCCGTGTCCACGCACCTGTTGCTCAAGATCGTCAACCGGTAGTAAAAAGACCACTTGCAGGCCTTGAGCGACCCGAAAGACTGCTGGGTGTTAGAAAACAGCCTGAATGTGGAGCAGATTGTAACCGGCGCGTGGATCAAGCAGTCCTCGTTGGCGAAAGCGTTGGAGAAGGCCAACTGCCGGCAGCCGTCGAAAAACAAAACCCTGTTGTAGCAAAGACCGTGCTGTCGCATGATTTCCCGCACCCGAGCTCTGGTGCCTCCTATCATGGCCAGCGATTTACGCAGGTAGCCAGGGAGGCGAGGGTCGTCCGGTTGCATCCATTCCATGCTCTGTAGCTGATGATAGTTTATCCCTTGCGGACCGGGTTTGCTGAACATGGGGCACGTCAGCTTCAAACAGCTGCCGTAGAACGCCTGGAAGACATTCACGCTGTCAGCGTCTTTCCTGTGCCTGAATTTGGCCACCGCAGAGAGGGAGACCATATGAGAGCAAAGCGTGCCGTAGTTGATCTTGGCCACGCTGTAGGCTCCGCGTGCCAGCTCTGTGCAAAAGAACCCCAAAGTCATCATAACCGTCTGTCTCATGGTCAAGCAAAGAGTAAGAACGCACATGGGCAGCGCTCCATGAGCGAGGCACAGCCGATATTCGCCCTTCTCGTCCAGGGAATCCTTGTGTATTTTCTCGCTGTAGCCGGGCTCACTCACGGCTTTCACGCAACCCACTTCAGTGAACTCTCCAGAGTTGAACCTGTGGTGGTAGCGAGCGAAGAAAGTAGCCTCGGTCACCACTCTTTCGACCCAAACGGGCTTCTGGGCCGTGGAGAGCATTTCTCGCATGCGCCCCCCACCGCTGCAACCGCCTTGGCTGATGTCTCCACAGCCCGTCTCAGACGTCCTGGCGGCTTCCAGCGCAACCTTCAGCGCCTTCAGCATGTCCGTGCCGGCCGAAACGCCCAACGTGACATTGTAAAACTCACCAAAGGGCGTCCTGTATTTGCCCGGTGGCTTTCTGTCCTCAGGGCCTGTGAAGACCTTCCCGAAGGAAAGGCTCCTTCCATCGGACTGACCTGCAAAACCGACGCCGGACACGTAGAGGCAGTTAGCGGTGCCGGTGCCGCTCCATCCATCCAAGCGAGAGAACAGGTCGCTGCTCTGATGGCGCAACTCGGCAGCGAACCTCCACATGGAGCCCTTCAGAGCCGTCATTACGGTCTCGCAGAACTCGCTGTTGGCGTGACAGGGCAGCATGTTGCGAATGGTGCCAAAAAGCGCGCACTGGAGGTAGGCCATCACATTGTCGCAAAACAGGCAGGAGCGGATGAGGTCGATGTGTTCGCCCGGGGACCCGGCCAGCTTTGTGATGCAGGAGTTGCGAGTCATGCGCAGCCTGTCTCCGAACTGGGGGGCCACAAACCAGAGCTTCTTGCTTCGACTCTCTTCGATCTTGTAACCCAGGGTGCGTAGCTGCACGCTGCTGCCGGTCCACGTGAGATCGTCCAGCAGCGCGGAAGAGGCGTCAGCGCCGTCGTTTCCGATCTCATAGCCCGTGAACAGCCTGTAGTGTTTCAGCTTATCTGCGGCGTCCACTTTGGCCTCGTTGCCATCTGCCTTCCTCGGGAGCGCTTCGAACCACGGGATAAACATTGGCTTCAGCAGAGTGGCGGCGCACAGGGGGTCGCAGAAGTTGCCCTCCAGGAATGGGGCGAGAGCCACGCTCATGAGCGTTGCGAGGCTCACTTCGTCCAGGCAGGAGCAGAGGAACACTGCCGTGAGCTGGATTAGAAACAGAAAGAGCATGTGAGCCGGCTCCTCTCCTTTCACGTGAGGCACAGCGTTCTCGCAAAGATCCTTCACGTCAAACAGCCCCGTAAGCTTGCGGGCCAGAGAGGCGATCCGCCTGGCCTCCTGCTTGTTTTCATGTCGAAACTTGAGAAACACTGCAGGGCAGAGTTGATCCCCGTCGGTCTGAGGCCCGTCGGTGGCTCCGCCATCCGGCTCTTGAGTCCTTCAAAGTCGCTGTCCTGGACGTTCAAGGCCTCTCCGTAGATTCCGAGGACTAGCTCTCTGCCAAACAGTCTGCTCAGACCCGAGAAGAGCGCCCGCTCCTGGTCTCGGTCTACACGCGGCACATTCCTCATCGCAGTGAAGTGACCCAGGTGTTCAGCGTGCACTCTCAAGACCCTGCCGGGAAACAGGTCCGGGCAGTAGACATGCAGCACGACCGGCGAGTCGAGAAGCACGGGCGCGAACGCTTCGACGGGGCATGGGTACGCGACGGAGGAGTCCTCCGGTCCGGTTGCCACGCAAAAGCAGCCCTCCTCCAGGCTTACCTGGAGTGTCTTAACAACTACGCCTTGTGCCATAACAAACAGAAACAGGGTTGTCGAAACAATTCGAGGGTTCAGACTCGACTGGTCAAGATGCTGACGAGCAAGGGAAAAGCTCCCTCCGCTGAGTACGGTGAAGCCTACTCGCTGTGCTCCGACGCCTGGGATTCGACTTTACGTCTGACGCTGGTCGGCTCAGATGGGCTTTTAGGAGAAGAGAGAGTTCCGGATCGTGACGAGCTGTCAAAAATGATCGGACGCGAGGTCTTGCTCAGGGTTGCCCTGCTTGCAGACTTTTATAGGTTCCAAGCCGAAGACCTGGGCTTCGACGAGTTGCATTCAGCACAGAAGATGCTCGCCCTCAGAATGGAGGCTATAAGAGTGCTCTCAAAAGAGCGAGCGAAAAACCGCTTTGTCGGACTTCTCGCTTGGGAGAAATCCTGCTGGTCGTCACACGCGTGTGCCGACCCGGCCCCCGACGGTGGAGCGGGTCCCCGCGCTGAGCAAAGGAAGGCCCAAACTGGCCTTAGGGCGAGTAAACGCGGGAGGCAGACGCCGGGCGTGCAACAGTCCAAGCGCGCCAGAGCCTCAACGTCTCATTTCACTATACACGAGACGACTGAGCCTGTGCAGAGCAGTCGATTTGAAGAAGAAAGGTCAGGCGAAGACCTAATTAAGTGGTCTCGTTTCTGCTTCGCCCCCAGACAACGGTCGTACTACGGCAAACTCGTCAAGGCTTTCCAGTGTGTGAAAAACTCAGGCCACTCGATGCTCACGCTCAATTCGGAGTGGCCCTTGAGTTGCTACTATAGGCTGGCCTCCGCTTACACGACAGAACGGCCACTCGAAATGGCCGCCGCTTGCATTCCACAGCTGGGGGAGGCGGCGGAATTGGTCCGCACAGAGCAGTTCGGGAAGTTGGGGAACCAGAGCCCAGGGCGGCGGATGTTGCTATACGCCGTGCTGAGCTGTCACATAAACTGGGTGGACTACAACCACAAACAAATACTGCTGGCGCCCGGGCAACCCGGACCGACACCACAGAACCCGGAGGGAGACTTGCGGTGCGTCAGATGCCTGAAGAACCAGACGTTCCGATCGTCGGAAGTGAGGGGCAACCCAAGGAACATCGACGTGGAGTTTGATTTTGAACAAATGAAATTTGTCTCATCCTGTTGTGCTGCCCCGGTGGCAAATGTGCCGCTCAGCACAGCAGCCGTGAACACGTGCACCTTCACCGATCTGAAACAGATGTACACGCTCTGCCCCGGCTGCAAACAGACCATTTTCTCTGAAATACTAGTGGACCTGGAGACGCTGTACACACGCTGCGCGTTCTGTGCATCAAAACAAACCAGCGTCTGAGATCTCCTCGCAAGCGCACAAATCCTCACGGCAGTCAATCCCCAGATGGAACGAGCCCTGTCCGAGCCTGCTGGTGGTCAGGAACCAGGGCCCGAGGCGTCTGTGTTCCGAAGTGTGTGCGAGCTACCCGACCCGACGTTTCAAGACATAATGAGCAGACACTACGGGAGTCAAGCGTGCCTCTCAGCCTCTCAAAGAGCCCGAAGAGAGCCTGCTCTGAAGTCGGGAAGGTACGACAACCTTTCCACGTACCTACATGCAGTATACTCGATGGGAAGAAAGGCAAGCGTCATAGAGGAGATAGTCGAAGCTCACAAAAGTTTGGCAATCATCGAAGAGGATCTAGCTCCGGACAACACGACAGACAAACGGAGCCTGGAGGACATGTCCCCTGCATGTGTGCTCGAAGCTCCCCTCGAATATCCCCCTGACGATTTGGAGTATTTGGACACTGCGGCGTGCAACACCACTCTCAGTTTCTATGCTGAAATCGGAGCGGAGCGCTGGGACGAGGTCAACGCAGAGGACGCTCCGTTCGAGGTGACCGATCAAAAATGGGACAAAGGAGGAATGAAGAAACTCAGCATTGAGAGCTGGGAAATTGCGAAGCGAGAGGAAGGGCGCTCGCACACAGAAGCCTTTGGGCAAGAACAGAAGGAACTCCCCGGGTTTTTGCAAAAGCAATTGGTAGACAGGACAGAAGTCCGGAATCGCACTGGGGTAGTTTTAGAAGACGGCTTAGCGATCAAGCACGGCGCGACGGTCCCTTCCGCTAGCGGACATAGTCGACTCTGAGATTCAGGGTAGAGTCCCTGACCAATCTCACTCGAAATGCTCATGGAAGTGGTGGTGGTGGTGGTAAAGTGTGAGACACACGCAAAGCTGAGAAGGGAACCCTTGTTCCCTGAACTCAAGATTGTAACGATCACAGAGAAGGACTGTGGGGGCCTGGGCTGTGACACCATGTACACCAGTGTCTTTGTCTCCGCATGCACACGGGTTCTGCTTGTGCTGTACTGTATTGGGTAACATGATTTTGAAGGTTTAAGAGAAATAAAAGACATAAAAACTGACTTGTTGGTGTGGTGTTTTGTATTTTTCTATAACTCAAGCGGAGAGTTATCTCCGCAACAGCATGTCTACTCCGCGGCCTCCCAAAAATCACTTGGTTGCGGAGCTGGAGAGGTCTGACACTCCGGTCCTCTTGGAGTACACTTGGGTGCACCTTTTCGACATAGAGAAAAGGTTGCCCTTGAGCGTGACGATCACCGGCCCCTGCCTAAGAGGTCCTATCCTGATCCCGGTGGAGCGCTGCGACATACAAGCTGCCCGCTGTATGGTCCTGAGTGTGGCGTACTTGCAGGGAGGTCAGAGCTACGGTCTGGTAACAGACAGGCATTTCAGGACAGCGGAGCAGACAACCAAGGGCTACCCAGTTAGACGGATCTCCGTGCTTGCCAGTGCACCCCTGGCCTGGGTTAAGCTGCTCCATGCAGAGGAGGACGACGAGGCAGGGCAACCGAGGAGGAGTCTCGGTCGCGGCTGTGAAACGGCAGAGGCTGAAAAGCTCGTGTCGACGATATATACCAGCCTGAACCGTTTCGCTTACTACACGGTTGCGGCGTCGCACCACAGGGACTTGTCCGAAAGAGACTGCATTGCTCATGAAGTCACGGTCACGACGCTGGCTGCGCTAGGAGCTCCACTTGCGTTTAAAATCTTGCACGAACAAAGCCGACTGACTGGGGTCCACAGGTCGCAACGCACGGGTTGGCTCCCCGATCCTACCCGAGCCGTTTGGGGAACCAGCGTGCTGTGGCAGCGGGAGGATGATGGTGACCCACGTGCATTGTCCCGATGGATCGCCAACAATCCCCTGAGGCCTCCGTGCCCGAGCTCTGGCACATGGCTGCTTGCGTCTCTCACGAGCTTGGGCATTGAGGTGGTCGAGCCTGAAGGTCCAGATAAGATTCTAGCAGACCACATCGTTCGTGCGCCTTACTGGGCCGTGGTGTTGACGGCCCTGTGCTGCGGAGCACTGTCGCATTGGTCTCGCGAACTGGACCTGCTCTCGCAAGAGCTGCCTTGTGCGCCTGTTGGGGCGACTTCCGATGGGCGAAACTGCCAAAGGTGCGGCTTTGCAATCGCCGTCAGTCCTTTGATCTGTGAACCCGAGGCCCTGAGGACCCTGGCAGTGTCTCAAATCGATAGCCTGCTCTTGGGCCAAATCTGCACAACTCTGTGTGCTACAGTGCCAGCAGAGGGAGCCGAGCATCGTCCTGTGCGCTTCTGCCTGAATCACAGGAGGCAGTACGCCATCAGCGCAGAGGAGCTGAGAGAAGGCAGGTGTCGCGGCGAGAGGCTCGATTGCGACCGGGCAGATGAGTCGGGAAGAGAGAACAAAGAGCTTCCCACGCACGGCTCCTGCAGTTGCAAGGAAGCCAAAGAGGAGCCAGACGCAGGCTGGTGGATCTGGCAGAAACGGGCTCGACTCGAACTCAGGGAGAAGGTGCTCGGACGCCCACTCGAAGACGATCCTTCGTACATCAGGTTGTGGAAAACTTTCTACTCGAACGGGAGGGCCGACATGCTACGAGCGCAGCTCGGAGGACCTTCTCTCACGGCGGACTATTGGAAAGGACGGTCTTGTGGAGTTCTCGGATATCATATCGAAACTCGTCCGTTCGGGATGTACGGCGACCTCCTCGACACCAAGGACAGATCCCAGCACCCCGGTAGACCGCCCGTCGACAATCGACCGGTGCCCGCTGCAGGAAGCTCTGGATGATGCGCAGGCAATCGAGAGTCAATTCGAACCCATGGCCAAATGGTTCCAGGAGAATCTGGCCCACGCGAAGGGTCGCGAGGCCGAACTGGGATTCGAGCTGACGTCAGAACTCTGCGTTTTCTACAATGCTGCACTCTGCAGGCTGACGGGCGCGGCGAAGGAGACGTTTCACAACCTTGGCTTTATACGGGGATTGAGGGAATTGGTACTCGCAGACGACACCCTGCGAATTGTGTCTGAAATTCTTTCGGGTGGCGCCGAAACCGATGGGGAACGCGGCCAGCGGGACCTAGTGCAGGCTTTGGCGTCACTCGAGTCCGAGTTCCCGGAGATGGACTGCAGCATGCTTCGTGAGGCTCCCCAAGTACCGCAGGGTCACCTCAACTCGTCTCACGTTCACTCTTGTTGGGAAAGCGTGGTGCGCCTCGGCTGGGCCCTGCACGACGCACTCCGGGGTTCGGCGGAGCGTCTTCGTGCCGCGACAGGAGAGTCTCGTGATGCAAAACAAGCCGAGGTGACAGCCGGGGCTATCGAACTTGATCGCAACAGACAACTGTCTGAGCTGACCGAGCAACTGGCTCATGTCAGCCTGAATTACGCCAACGAAAAATCCACCCTCCAGCAGAGGAACGTAGAGCTCTTGAAAGAGCGCACAGACATGGAAATGGAACTGAAAAAAGCAAACGAGGAGTCGTCCGCGCTGCAGGGAGAGTTAAGGTCTGCTCTGGGGCTCGTACAAAAATTGGGCAACGATGTGAGAGAGGGGGAAAGAGTCCTGGTGGAGTTGCAGGATGATGCCAAGAGAATGAAAGCTGAAAACGAGACTGCCCGAAAGCTCACAGAGAAGCTGGAGGACCAGGTGAAACGCGCAGATGTCGAGAGTGAATGCAGGGCTAAGCGCGTCGCAGAGCTGGAAAATGAACTGAAGCGGAGCCGACAGCTAGCCACGGAAAGGTTTGATCAAAGCAAGGAGGACGGGGAGCACGCATCGAAGCGCATCGCCAAGCTGGAAGAGAAAGTGAAGCTATCGGAGACCAAAAACGATTCTCACTTGAAGCGCATCGCCGAATTGGAAGCCGAATTGATGGAAAGTCGAGAGATGGCCAGCGAGAACGTGAATGAAACAGGCAAACTCCTAAGCCAGAGGAAGGACCTGCTAAAAAAGCTGCAGGAGGCCGAGAAGAAGAATGCTAAGCAGCAAGCTCTGATCCAAGAACTCACGGAAGAAACACACTGGGTGACCCAAGTGAGTGTGAGATGGGAACGGATCGTGGCCGTGGTGTGCCAACTGATAGACGTGGAGCAAACCATGGAAGAACACGAATTGATCGGGAGAATCAAGCTTGCTGGGCTCTCCTCGGCTGAGAGAGTGAGGCGACTGCTGCAGTGCAACTGCATCAGAAAACTAGAAGAACTTGACGATGCAGAAACGACAGGCCCTGCAGCAGGCTCATTGTTTCACGAATACGAACAGTACATCACGGCGACCGTTTCAACCCTGGGTACGGAGCACACGCCGATGGAGCGCGATGACTCTGAAGCGTCCCGCACCGAGCACAGGAAAAGACTGCTGAAGCGAAGGCTCCATGCCGATTCTCAACAGGCCAGCCCCTCTTGTGAAAAGCATGAGGCAGATGGGGAAAACAACGTGCACATTTTGTCACCGAAGAAATTGCAGAGAGCCAGAGACTCATCAGAGCGACACGCTCTCCGGTCGAATAGGCCCACTCCCCTCCAACATGGTTACAGAGGACAGGACGAAATGAAATGTGAAGATTCCTGGCCAACAGTTCTGTCTGAAACCTCGGCACTACTGGCCACAGACAACATGTTAGCAAGGCCCCCGAAATCAGAAGACTCAGAGTCCAACCCTTCGGGACTGGGGCACCTCCACATCCATAGCGTGTGGCTTGGAGAGAGCTTTCAGTACGAATTGATCCCAAATGTTGTGCAACAGTACGCCGGTCAAGACGTGAGGCTCATACGTTTGGGGGAAAGCATAGTAGCTTCAAGGACCCTGTGTGGGGTGCTGCAGACCAACGAGGGGATTGACAAGGAATGCTTTGCCGTGGATCTACAATCCTCGCACGGCATCCGACTGTTGTCGGAGATGCTTTGCTGCACGCTGGTTGCGTTCTGGTCGCCCTGCGGAGGACACGAGATCCACGGGACGTCCACAGAGCATCTCTACGCTATCGTGCTGAGCGAAGATCCCGAGTCACCGCTCAAGACTAGGTGCTACATGATAACGTCGCGGGACGGAGGCGCAGACGAACACCGGCCTTACTTGTACAACCTGGCAAAGTTGCCAAAGTTTGCTCGCACACCACCCACGGTCGATTGTTCAAAGGGACCGCATAGGGATCACGCTAGAAAAACAAACTACCCCAGCGTGAGGGTGTCTGTGGTCGAGGTTTCCAACATCACACTGATAGGACACTGAGACATTGATAATTTTCAAAAGAGGAAAACAAAATCATGTAACGCGACTGGTTCCAAGCATCTTAATTTCACGCCACTTTTCGCTTCACTAACTGCAGCAAGAAACTTTTGATCCCAGCTTGACTAACACCGGGGTTAACACGGGGAAAAAGAAGCTCACGCTCTAACTCTCAAGATGTACAGATTCCTGTTGGGGAAAAGCGAGGATCGCGATACGCTGATCATCATGGGCCGATCCGGGTCGAGGACCTATGCGGAGCCGAAAGGAGTGGGGGGCAAAACGGAAGATGGTCGCCACCCCCTAGGCCGCTGTGCCTGCCCCAACCAAGACTTCTTTGGCTGGGCCTCTCACGCCGACGCCTTGATGGGAGCGGACGCTTTGATTGCGGCCGGCATTGTGGCGATACCCTTACGGGTGAAACGTGTTGGAAGACGTCACTTGGCTGTGGAGTATGCGTTTGAGATGGAGAGGAACGGTACACCAAACATGCAACGTAGGGGGATCGCGGTGATCTGCATGGAACCGTCTTGCAGTGCGACCATACTCGCCAACGGAATGCATGACACAATCAACTGCTGTGATCTGAGGATCTTGGACACCATCCGTGAGTTAATGCCTGGTTGGGGAGTGATGCACGTCCCGCCTGACAAGGACAAACTGTGGGGCAAAGCCATACGTCCTGTTCCCCTGGAGAAGATAATTTGAACAGACCTCATGTGAGCAGCCTACAAAATGTGGCAATTGGCACTGAAAAACAATAAAATTCATAAGAAAGAATATCTCTGAGTGTGTCTTTATTTTTGCACGTACAAAGCTCAACAAAAGTACATTGATGTTACAGCATTAGGAATTCATCACTTCAACACTTATAGGTAAATCGTTTTATGTATTTGTTTGTGTTGCTTTGACAAAAGAAAATAGCCAATCAAAAGTTTGATGTGCAATACAGAGTCTGAGCAGCAATCAGGGACTCCAACTTGTGCAACAACTGTCTGACACCAATTCATTGTGTCCAACCAGCATTGAGGGCCTCCGACCACCGCTCAGAATGTCCGACCGCCGCTCAGAATGTCCGACCAGCATTCAGAATGTCCGACCGCCGCTCAGAATGTCCGACCAGCATTCAGACTGTCCGACCGCCGCTCAGAATGTCCGACCAGCATTCAGACTGTCCGACCGCCGCTCAGAATGTCCGACCAGCATTCAGACTGTCCGACCGCCACTCAGAGTGTCCGACCGCCGCTCAGAATGTCCGACCGGCACTCAGACTGTCCGACCAGCACTCAGATGTCCGACCACCACTCAGAGTGTCCGACCACCGCTCAGAATGTCCGACCAGCATTCAGACTGTCCGACCACCACTCAGAGTGTCCGACCGCCGCTCAGAAGTCCGACAGGCACTCAGAATGTCCGACCACTTGGGAATGTTATGCAAGGAATTTTTTTTTCCAAGCAAGGGGCAAGCTGGGTATCTGGTGATAGGAGTGGTTGTGTCTTTTGTTGGCTTGGAATGTGGGTCTGTGCAAGGGACGTTTTGGATTTTCATCTGCATAAAGGGTGTTTTCTTTAGCGTGTATAAAAGGGAAGAGAGTCCAAAGAGCTCACACACCCAACCTCAGCAGCCTAAGGTTTGGTTTGAACGCTTAGTTGAGAAAACCCGGCGACCGCACCAAGGAGGATGTTTTTTCCGATCTTGCTCGTGTTTGTGCTTTTTACTTCAGCGGACTTTTGTGTTTTACAGCACCGTAACAAGTCTTGCTCTGATGTTTTTCGTCGCCCTGAGATCGAGAATCCTGATCTGATGGCTTTGGAGCCTGTGGACACCTCTGTGAAACTCTACAATATGACAGAATGTATGTATGCATGTATGTATGTATGTAGTGGATATCTACAAAGCACTCGTCTCTAACCAATGTTTATTCTCATCTGTGTCCAGTACTCGACACCTTGAAGGAGAGCATAAGAAAGGCTCAGGAGGAACTGGACAAATGGCCCAGTCGGAAAAATGGGGCCAAACCTCTTACTTTGTCTCTTGTCGCAGCATCTGCTCATGCAGTTTTCACAATGCTCTGAGACAAACACAGATCATCCGAGCGGAACCTGAAACCCTCTGTGCAGTCAAGTAAACTACGACAACTGTTTCAGGCAAAGGTGATTCTGATGGAGGGCCAAAGCCCATTGCTTACTCAATGTGTATCCTATACTCTACAACAGCATGACATGTATTCTGTATTAATCATTTTAGAAATATAAGGAGGATGTGTGAGCACAGTACTGAATGGTGTATGTGCTATTATGCTTTTATCTGGCACAGGTCAAGTATATTCAATAAATGATACATAACACACACACACACCGTGTGAATAGTCGGCGTTTATTGTTTTATTTTCTTGCATTTCTTTATTTGGTACCCTCGAAACATTGTCGCAAGACTGCAGTCCTTTCTTGGTCTGTCATACAAGCCAACCCCTTCCATTCCTCATCATCCAACAGCCCCCGAGCCGTGAGTCTCTTCTGGTGTCCAAGAACAATGAGGCAGAAGACGATGCGTTTTGTGTATTCGCACTTCATGGTGTTTGGTATAATTTCTCGCCTCCTGATCGTCAACTCCTCTGCCTCCTCGCTGAGATCCGTAGACGCCAGGGCCATGGCTTTATTCAGCGTGCTGTACTGCTGTGTTCCAGCGAACACCACCATGCCTTCCTTTGCGTCCAGTATAATAGCTCCCAAACTCCACATGTCCACGGCACACGTGTACTCCCCCACTTCACCGTCTGCAAACAGCTCTGGGGCCCTGTAGGGCTCTGTCACCACGCAAAGGCTCATCCGTTTGGAGAACTGTCTAGCTAAACCCAGGTCGCCCACCTTCACGGTCAGATCCACTGTGAGAAACACGTTGCTGGGAGTCAGGTCCCTGTGTAAAATGCCCTGTCTGTGCATGTACTCCAAGGCGTTTGCCGTCTGAAGTGAGAAACTGGCCACGAAGCTGAGGGGAGCTGTCGGCTTGCAGTGAATTGCTTTGGTCAGCTCAAAGGGTACGTACGGCATGAGCATTGCCACCCGATCCTCGTCCATGAAACAGTCTAGGAGCTGTATTATGTTGGGATGACCTCGAAGCGCGGTCAGGCAGGACAGTTCTCTCACGGTTGTGTCCTCTATAACATCAGCGCACTTGTAACACTTCAGCGCGTACTCTTGGCCATTGCTTACATCCCGCACCCTGTAGACCACCCCGTAGGTGCCTTGTCCGATGACAGGTTGCACAGGGTCTTTGCAGTACTTTTCCATCAGTACTGAGCAACAGGTATAAAGAACAGATCTAAGCGATCGGGGGGCGCAGAGTGTCCAAACATCTCACATGTCCGAATGGAAATGTGCTATCACAGTGCAATGTATGAGCACAAAAGCACAGCTCCGAACATTAGAACAAAGAATCTAAGTCCAGAATCGGCAGGGTCAATGTGTCTTGTTGTTTTGGGCGAAGGAAATAACTCAACAAATCCATCCTGGGTGTAGAGAAAAAAAAACAAAACAAGCAAACACATAATTAAAAAAAAAATAATAATAATAATATAGAAAGTCTAAATACACGTGTTTAAACAATATTATTAATATTAATAAAGATCATTACTATAATTATTAAGTTATTGTTTTTTATGGGAATGGATTATAATAATTATATAGTTCTACATTGCACTCACCAAACCCTTCTCGTCCAACCAGCCCCTGTGCTCTGTGAGCAAGTACGAGGCAATCGCCTCTGATATGGTGTCAGCCAGTAACGGGTCGTACCTGCTGTCAGTACTTTTCTGGCATTGGCACAATGCGACCCCCAAACTTATAAGGCTGACGATTCGGCCCCAGTTGATGATCCCGTCATGAAAAAGTTCCTTTGCGATATCGATTATCACAGTGTCACCGGACGAGTCTTTCAGCGTCAAAGCCATCTCTAGAGTGACAAAAAAAAGCATAAAAACAAAACAAAACAAACAAAAAGAATATCGGTAATAATGGGTAAATAACGGGTTCAGAAAAACAACATTAGACTGAATTTACCCTTGGGTCAACAGACCCATTCGGCTAGCTCACCCGTATATTTCAGTCTGTGTACTTGCAGCACTTCGCGCACAGCTCCTGTCAGAGCGCAAGCAGCTTTGCGGCAACACAGGTTTCTTATCTGAAATTCATTGTCTCTTCCAACAAAATGTCCCAAAACCACTTGGATCAAAATTCTGGTTTCCTCGTCCATGTCGAGCTCTGCACATAGACCCAACTTACGGGTAGGTCGACTGGCCATCGGACTCTCTGAACGGCGGTCGGAGGCTCTGTGGGGCAGTCGGAGGCTCTGTGGAGCAGTCGGAGGCTCCGAGGAGCGGTCGGAGGCTCTGAGCGGCAGTCGGACACCTCAAGCGGTGGTCTGACTTTCTGAGTGATGGTCGGAGGCTCTGAGCGGCAGTCGGACACCTCAAGCGGTGGTCTGACTTTCTGAGTGATGGTCGGAGGCTCTGAGCGGCAGTCGGACACCTCAAGCGGTGGTCTGACTTTCTGAGTGATGGTCGGAGGCTCAGTGAAGAGCGCTCAGCCAGTCGGTTTAGTGTTTGGAATGTTTGAAAGTAGTTTATGTTGTGTGTGTGTCTGTGAGTGTTATGTAGGAGGGGTAAGCATTTTTCTTTTTTTTTCCACATACTTCTCTAAGCCTCAGATTGGACTGGAAAGGAGGGTGTTTAATACACTGAGGAGGTGGGCGAGCCCAGCCGACTGGCCAGTTGCTACAGGCGGACCGGAGCATATTTAGAGAGAGGCTTTCAGACCGTTCCTCAAAGAGCTACCAAGAAGACACGGATCGCACAGCTTGAAGGACAAACTACAGAGAAAGGATTCAGATAGCTTTGGCTTCATTTCATTTGTCCACACACCCGACAAGACTCTCTTCTAAAATGGACACGGCATCGAAGACCGAGGCAAGCGCGCCCACGAGTCAAACGTTCATCGTTTCCAGCAGTCCTCCTTGGTACTCTGATACGCTGGACGACGGCGAGGAACTTTTCACGTGCTCGGAGCCGCGTGGCCTTTTCGTGAAAGTGGCGGAGGCAATGGCCGCTAAGGAACGGACCCTGAGCAACGAAGACCGTCTGCGGTACAGGCCTAGGGTTTTGAACAAGCTGATCAGAGACGGTGTCATAAGAGACTCCTTCAACATACGCCAGCGTCCCTCTCGATCTCTCTTGCTTGCCCTCATGGACCTGGTGGATATTTTGGGAGGCAACAGGTTCGGATCAGTCGCCACATCTGACAGGGCTGGCCTCAAGCAAGTGTTGCTGATCTGTGGAAATTACACGGCTTACTACCTCCCAGCGGAGGTGCTCGGGGATGAGGGTCGGATGGTGGTGCCCGTGGTGACACACTACTCAACAAAGGAGAACCTGCTGCGTTACGACCCAACGAGATCCATGGTCGGGACCTACGTGACCGTCATACCCGGAAATGAGGGTGAAAGCAAGAGGTCCTACTTTGTGCAGGAGGTCCTGTTCACGCCGACTCCGGAAAGCCTGAAGCTGCTGAGGAAGGTCGCAGGGCACGTATTTGAATTTTGGGACATGTCCCTGGAGATGCCCACGCACCTGGAGGCACTCCTTCCGTCTTTCCAGCAGATCCTGCCTTGTCAACTGCTGATTTCAAACACCTCCGGGTCCCCCGGCAGGGATCAGAGCGGACAGGCTACGCTGGCCTCCCACATGGAAAACGTAGAGCCGATGTGCTGCGCGCAGGGGTGAGCGGAGAGCGAGAATCCTCGGGTAAAAGGAAGCAGAAGGACGATGCCCCTGTCGACTGTTTTGGGGAAGACGCGGTGAAATGCGACCTGACTCGTTTCCATTACGAAGGGGGCGAAAAGCGCATGGTGTACTTCAGGCCGGGAGGCAAGACGCTGGAAGGGAGACGGGGAAACCTGGTTCCGACGGTGGCCGTGCGACCGGAGCAGAGGCACTTGCCCAGGCTGTACGTCTCCACCACGCTGCGGTTCTACAGGGCTCTGAAAAGCATGTGGGTGAAAGGCAACGGAGAGATAATGAGCTGCTGGAACAAGACACTGCAGGGGATGGCACGGGAGACATATCTGTCTGGGGAGCTCACATTCCAGGACATCCAGCACTGCGCCCTCTCCGCGTTCACCAAGCGCGTCGATCCAAACGGCTGGTGCGACCGCATACCCAGACACGTGGAGAGCAGGTTGGTGGACCCCAGGATGATCGAGGTGCGGAGATGGCCATTGTGTTCATGAACGCCAAGATCCCAAACGCCTTCGCCGTGGCTGAGCTGCTGCACTGTCCGTCGAGGAGGCTGCGGCGGTACAGAGAGTTCCAGAGCAAGTACGCCGCTGACGCAACCTTCAAGAAGAGCGAGCGGGACAGGTTCGCTGTCTCCGTAATGGAGCTCATGAGAAAGGAGTTGAGTGCGCTCGCTCGACAGTTGCGGCGGTATGGTGAAAACCGGTCAGACGCAGATCCAGAGACAGCGCACCGAGCAAAATCATTCGCTGAAATGGTGGAGCGAGAGCCCTGGGAGGTCAACAAGATCCAAAAAGAATGGTACACGATGTGCAAACACGACCAGTGCAACAAGGACAAGGACGCCCAGGCTTATGCCAAGGAGGTGCACGCGGTCGCCAAAGTGGCTTTCCTGAAGCTCAAAGTGTACTACAACAAGCTCAAGAAACTGGGGGTCAACGCAGACCGCTTTGACTTCGAGCTGAGTGCAAGACATCCTTCTCGCAACGTGGATGATGAGCCCCGGAAGGGGCAAAGAGAAACCTCGAACGACGCCTCAGAACCCTTCGCCCCGATCCCCGAGCCGGTCCCCGTTTCGACCTGGATAAGCAATTTATCTGTGTTGCTTCTGTGCCACCCTTGGTTGCACGACCCCACGGGGCACAGGAGAGAGGCCGTGTGCACGCTCCTGAACTTAGACAGCGCTCTTCTGAACGAGGCGGACGGGGAGCTCTTGAGAGAATGGGTCGCGTCCAACGCCAGCACCGTCAACGAGCTCCGTAAGCACGGTCTCAAAGATCACCTCAGCAGAGCCTTGATCCGATGCCTGGAGTCTCAATCCACGCAGAGGTGGAGCGAACGAGCTGTCAAGTCTTTCGCCGCCTTACAGAGCGCTGCGGCGTCACGGAAACGGACGCCGAAGCGGAAACACCTCTCTCCTGAACCAGTCAAGAAGCCCAAACGGCAAGGCGTCAGCACAGAGGAACGGAGCCGCAGCAGGGGAAGACAGACCAAGAGGAGTGATCGCGAGATGAGCGTCAGACCCCGCTCACTGTCACCTATCGCCGAGCGCAAGATCGCGCGCTCGTCGTGGTCTCCGGCACCAAAGAGAAGCAGAGCAGGGTGCCGTCCAAGAGACAGCTTTGTTCTGAGCGAAGCCGAAGAAGACAACGGTCAGGTGCCTCTCAGCTCCGAAAACGAGGAACGGTCGGTGTACTCGGAGGAGGAGGGCTCAGATGGTTTAGAAGGGTCCGAGGGCTCCTCTGATTTCGACGAAGGTCTCGACGACTACGATTACAGCGACAGCTTCATAGATGACGATCCGTCATCTGCCGACGACCTCAGCAAGGACGACTTTGCAAAAGTAAAAAAGCACAAGGACAACAGCGGACGTCCGCGCTGTCCGGTGGAACGTAGCCCTCGCCGCTCACGGCCGTCTTCGTCCTTGTCGAAAAGCGGTTATGGGCAAAAAGGCACAAACGGAAAGGACAAGGGGCGGGGTCAAAAGCGCTCGTTACACTTGGAGAGTGAGAGTGAACAACCAAGGCGGTTTTCTGGGTGGTCAAAAGGCCTGAAACCAAAGCCCAAACCTCTATCGAGGTTCGCAACGGCGCTCAAGCGGTGGCGAAACCACAAAAAGTCTGGCCGAGACACTAAAGACCACTCAGACAACAGCTGCAGTGGGCAAGAAGATTCCAATGCCCTAGAAGGAAGGTCGGAACACTCCAGCTATGGGGCATCACAAAGTGTCTCTACAAAGAAAGGCACAGACAGCAAAAGACGAGGCTCGAAAAGGTACAGACGCAACGCCATCTTTAGCTCCTCGAGCTCAGAGAGCCAAGAAGCATCGTCAGACTACAGCAGCGATGAATCTGAAGGGAGCCATCTCTCTGACAAGTTAGCAGCCAGCCTCCATTCACATCGGCAACACAAGGCCAGAGGTTCACCGAAATCGACAGAAGAAGGCTCAAGGCAGTGTTTAGCCATCAGGTCCCGCGGCGAGAGACAGGAGATCGACGGGCAAACCCTGAGATCACCCGCGAAATCGAGGCCGAGCACGCCAGCCAAATTGAGCACTTCCCCGCGCAACTCTGCCTTCAGTACCGTCAGCCCACGCGTGAAAGAAAGGAGCGCGGAGCGCAGGGTGCCTCGCGCCGAGCACCCGCAACCAGCAGAGGACCCAAAGCCCATCGAGGACAAAGAGTCTGGTGCAGGCTCGCTCGAAGGAGAGTTTGGAGACGACTCAGATCGCCCCGTGTCTAAACACGAGGACGAGGCACCTCGTCGGCGGTCCTCGAGGAAGTCTGAGCTCTTCGGAGAGTCCGAAGACAGCGAAGCAGATCAACGCGGCGCCTACTCTGTGTCGATGTAAAGGAGGCCGACGTGTGAAACGAGCACGCGGCGAACAGCGGGCGATCGACTCATTCCTTCTTCAACCACTGTCTCTCTACTTCACTCCTATCTTTCAAAGAGAACGCATGGAGTCCCGGGGACGACGACCCTCTAAAACACTCCGCTCGCACGGCGCACAGAGCTCTCGCATGATATGCTATTTGGAGGAGCTGGCCAACAATGTGCAAGCGTCACACTTAGAGGAGGCGTCCTCGAGTGGAAAACAGCACCTCGGGCTGGTGAGCGTTTACTCGGATCGCAGACGGTCTGACGATGCGTCGAAGCGGCTGAAGAAGGAAACCTCGGACCATGCTCTCGATGAAAGAGCAGATTCGGTCCAGTGCGGGACTTAGACGTCCGTACAAACCAGTGTGGGATTTCATTGTAATCATGTGTGATTAAATGTGGAAAATAAAAAAAAAATAATAAAACGTACATTTGGTTGGGTGTCTTGTCTTTCCTTGTTTTTGCACATTTGAAACTGTGGACACGTTGAGGACCCAACCCTTGAGTTATTCAAC
The DNA here is from genome assembly GCA_003999625.1 of Oryzias javanicus. Lineage (NCBI taxonomy): Eukaryota > Metazoa > Chordata > Actinopteri > Beloniformes > Adrianichthyidae > Oryzias > Oryzias javanicus. The sequence continues at coordinate 100,811 of ML136654.1, forward strand.
CCCAATGAAGTAACGGATGGTCACTTATCTAAAAGTTGATTCGCCTCTCTTTTCAGAAGCTAATAAACACAAGTGTACGACCGCAGTGGGTCTTCTCAAAAATATTTTATTGGTACAGTACATTGACCGACTCAAAAAGAAAAAGGACAGAAACATCTCATATGGGTCTGCTCAAGGAACTTTTATTGTTACAGTGATCAGACAAATAAAGATTTGCGATACACAAGTAAGCCTTTAAGGTTGACATCGATGCATAAGCTGGCGGAAATATTCTAACTCTCAGAATGCCAAGAGTCGTAACCCTTCCGCTCTCCTTAGCTTGTTTTACATTGGAAGTGGGATCAGCTGGACCTCAAAGAGAGAGGAAGGCACGAGAGAGTATCAATTCTTCTGATCTTGGCTCGGAAGCTCAAGACCCCAATGACGGCTAAAACAGCGAGGAACCCAATCCCGCAGGCCACCAAGACGTATCTCGAGCGAAACACTGGAAGTTGACCTGAGAATGAGAGAACACATGTATCATAAATACGAGAACAGATTGCAGATCACGGACACCACATGCAAGTTATCTCGCAGTTATCATGCAAGTTTACCTCCTGCCGTCGGTGCAAGTTTCCCGTCTAGTCGTGGTGTAACGACGGTATAGTTGTAGGCTGCGCCAACAACCCCAGTCGGTCGAACCTGGAGCGTGGCCGGAGCGGGCTCGGTGGAATGCGTCAAATTGTCCACAGTGCCGTCATCCATTTTGCGAGATCTGGTTTTTTTTGCTAAAAACAAAATAAAATTAAACCCTTAATTAGCGCTACTTTACTCATGCAGTCAGAAAGAATCTTTCCATATCATTAAATTGACTGTCACTTTTACCCTGCACCTTTACGACGACTAATGACTGAGACTTATAAAATGGGCTGTAAATGACGCACTCATATTCTCCCTGGTCTTCAGGCTTCACCCGCAATAATTGTAGCGAGGCATCTCCTCGCTGAATCATATCCGGGTACAAGACACTTCTGTTTGTAGACGTCTGTCCATCGCTCTCCCAGTGGACAGGTTTGGTACTGTAATATGAGTTAATCTCTTTTCGATTGTTTTTCCAAAGCACAGAGCTCACACTGTTCTGCTTTGGAAAAATGCACGGTACGGTGCAGTCTTCCCCCAGGATGCAGGTAACACTGGAGCCTGAAACGAAACAGAACAGAACAAAAAAATAAATAAATTCAGCCAACAACCCTCCTGAGTCCCTACTTCTTCACTTTGCGACCCGACTGCTCAGTTGGAACAAAGTTTCAACGTTCGCATCGTTCTGCGGTGAAGATCAAATTTTTACTCAACCCGTGGTGAAAAGATCCTACGCTTTCACTCGATGCTAAACCCGTTGCAGCACCTCTGGCAGTAGTGCTCAGAACAGTGTCGAAAAGCCTACGAAGGACTCACCCGCCACGCTCAAGGTCCAAGAGACGGTCAGAAGTACCAATGTTATGAACAGGTGCCCCTTCATTTTTTTCTATCAGATGTCCTACGGGCTGACCAAGTAGAGTTAAGTTTATAGCAGCTAGTGCCTGGAGACGTGTAAATCGTTCGAGCTTCGTAGCTTGTTTCGTCGCTTGCTTCGTTTCTTTTATCAGAAACACGGCACAAAACAGTTTAGTAAAAACTCTTAGACTATTCTGTGTAGCAGTGTACACTCCTGTGGGTTTATGAGAGCTCGTACTATCCGACTGCACAGACTCCTCGCCGTCGGATCCCTCGACAGAGGGTTTGACGTTATGAACTGCTGTGGAACGAGCCTAATCCTCTCTCGTTACAGCTTGTTTCACCTTAGACAATTCGAGTCAGACTTTTGGTTTGGATGTCGTTTCTTTTTTTTTTAAACTGTGGACACGCTGAGGGACCCGACCATCCTCGCAGTGAATCTTCGAAAACCCGAAAAGTAAAGGATGGTGGATTATCTAAAAGGATCTCATTTGGATCTCATTCCATGTGCTAATAAACTTGCAAGACTGCAGTGGGTTTTGTCAAAAACATTTTATTGGTACAGTGCGAAAAACATTCACTGACTCCAAAAAAGGGGAGAGGGAATTCTCAGATTGGTCACCTCAAGGGTCTTTATCGCTACAGTGATCAGACAAACACAAGGGTTTTACGATACACGATTGAGCCTTTAAGGTTGACTTCGATGCAGAAGCTGGCGGGTTGGAAACATCCATCTCTCAGAATGCCAAGAGTCTTAAAGGCACGGGGTAGTATCATATCTTCTGGTTTTTCCTCGGAAGCTCAAGATCCCAATGACAACTAAAACAGTGAGGAATCCAATCCCGCTGGTCACCAAGACGTAGCTCAAGCCGAACACTGGAAGTTGGCCTGAGAAAAATAAAAGCAAGAAAGGATTGCAGAAAACAGACACCGTTGCCTCATGCGAGTGATCTCGCAAAGTCCACAAGTATGTGCAAATAACATAACATAGCCTTTTTTTTTTTAATTTTAGTTTGATATTTTAAGTTACATAAAAAAAATGACCACCCCTCACCTCGACCGCCTTCCACCCTCAGGGTCGCGTTCATGCTGTATTCGGAACTGACCACGGCACAAACGTAGATCTTCCCGGCATCCTCGGGCAGTATTTTCAGGGTGCTGGTGAAATTGTAGTGCAGCGGCAAAGTCTGCTCGACGGTGGTCTTGGATCGCAAAGTCCTGTTGGATGGAGGCTCGGTGGACCACGTCACTGTGGGTTTTGGGTAAATCCTCTCCGAGCTGCACACGACGGTGTCGGCCACCTCCTCCACACGGACTTTGTTGGTCGAAACTGCTGTGAAAATAACATAACAGCAAACAATAAGAGTCAGAGCCACTTTTAGCTGCGCGGCCTAATCGGTCGCCTCGACAATCAACGGCGGACTCTTTCACCTCCTCCCTTCGGTGCAGTTGCAGTTAGTCCTGGAGTAGAGAGGGCGTAGTTGTCGACTGCGCCGCCAACCCCAGTCGGTGATACCTTCTCGGTCGTGGCTGCAGGGGGCTCCGTCGATCGGATTCCCACTAAACCGTCCACGAGGCGGTTGTCCAATGCAGTTGTCGCTTCGTTGTTTTTAGCTAAAACATCAAAACCCTCGATTAGTGCTACTTTGCCTGGGCAGTCGTAAAGATTATCGTCTCTCACTTGTACCTTGCACTTTTACGTTGACACGCGTCTGATACTGTTCCCTCGAGCCGGTAACGTAGCACAAATATTCTCCCTGGTCTTCGGGCTTCACTTCGCGTAATTTTAGCGAGGCAACTCCACGCTGGATCCAACCCGGGTACAAGTAACTTCTATCTATGGAGAGTTGTCCAGTGGTACTCGTGGCGTCATGTATGTGGTAGTAATATGAGTGAAAGGGTTGGTCGTTCTTAAGCCACTGGACTATAACGTTGTCCTGCTTTTGAAAATTGCACGGTAAGGTGCAGAGTTCCCCCAGGATGCAGGTAACATTGGAATCTGAAACAAAACAGAACAAAAAAAATAAATCCAGCCAACAACCCTCCTGAGTCCCTACTTCTTCACTTTGCGACCCGACTGCTCAGTGGAACACAGTTTCAACGTTTGCATCGTTCTGCGGTGAAGATCACATTTTTACTCAACCCGTAGTGAAAAGATCCTACGCTTTCACTCGACGCTAAACCCGTTGCAGCACCTCTCGCAGAGTAAACGCTCGCGCTCGTGCTCAGAGCAGTGTCGAAAAGCCTACGAAGGACTCACCCGCCACGCTCAAGGTCCAAGAGACGGTCAGAAGTACCAATGTTATGAACAGGTGCCCCTTCATTTTTTCTTCTATCAGATGTCCTACGGGCTGACCAAGTAGAGTTAAGTTTATAGCAGCTAGTGCCTGGAGACGTGTAAATCGTTCGAGCTCGTCGCTTGCTTCGTATCTTTTATCAGAAACACGGCACAAAACAGTTTAGCAAAAACTCTTAGACTATTCTGTGTAGCAGTGTACACTCCTGTGGGTTTATGAGAGCTCGTACTACCCGATTGCACAGACTCCTCGCCGTCGGATCCCTCGACAGAGGGTTTGACGTTATGAACTGCTGTGGAACGAGCCTAATCCTCTCTCGTTACAGCTTGTTTCACCTTAGACAATTCGAGTCAGACTTTTGGTTTGGATGTCGTTTCTTTTTTTTTAAACTGTGGACACGCTGAGGGACCCGACCATCCTCGCAGTGAATCTTCGAAGACCCGAAAAGTAAAGGATGGTGGATTATCTAAAAGGATCTCATTTGGATCTCATTCCATGTGCTAATAAACTTGCAAGACTGCAGTGGGTTTTCTCAAAAACATTTTATTGGTACAGTGCGAAAAACAGTCTCTGTCTCAAAAAAAAAGGGAATAGGGAATTCTCAGATTGGTCACCTCAAGAATCTTTTATCGTTACAGTGATCAGACAAACACAAGGGTTTTACGGTACACGAGTGAGCCTTTAAGGTTGTCATCGATGCAGAAGCTGGCGGGTTGGAAACATCCATCTCTCAGAATGCCAAGAGCCTTACAGGCTGGTAGCATTATTGTTGTTTCTGTTTTTAAGTCGTAAGCTAACTACTCCAACACCAAATAAAGCAGAGAGGGCCACAACATTGCAGGCGATGAGAAAATATCTCGACCAAGGCACTGGACGTTTGCCTGAGAAGGAGAAAATAGATGGAAATAAGTGACGCCGTACGCTTTTGCACATTATCTTGCAGAGTGCATCACTATGTGCAAAACAAAAAGTATATAATTTTTTTTTTTACACAAAACGTGCGGAGTTAATCAAATAAAAAAGAATCAACCCCTCACCTGGACTACGTTCCACTCTCATGGTTGCGTTCATGCTGTATTTAGAACTGGAAACTGTACAAATGTAGAACATGCCGGCATCCTCGAGCGACGGTTTCAGGGAGCTGGTGATGTTATACAGCATCTGCGAAGTCTGCTGGACAGTGGTCGTGAATTTTAAGGGCCTGTCAGATGGAGGCTCTGTGGCCCACGTTAGTGTGGGTTTTGGGTGAATCTTCTCTAAGCTGCACAGGAGGTTGTCGGCCACTTTCTGAACACGAACTTTGTTGACTGACGGTGCTGTGAAAAAGAAAAACAGAGGTTAGAGACACATTTTTTTTTTTTTTGCTGGGCAACCTAATCGTTTGCTTCAACAATGACGGCCGAAATCTTTCACCTTCTGTCCTCGGTGTAGTTTTCTCGTGTAGTCCAGGAGTAGTGAGGGTGTAGTTGTGAGCTGCGCCGACATGTCCAGTCGTTTGAACCGGGGAGTCGCTGGTGTCACGGGGCAGCGCTCGGTCGTGGGGCTCAGAGTCCCGATGGCTGGAGGGGGCTCGGCGGACCGCGTAGATTCGCGCTCCGTTCCGAACTCCACCGCACTGTCGACGGGCCGTGTAGTCCAGGAGTAGTGAGGGTGTAGTTGTAAGCTGCGCCGACATGTCCAGTCGTTTGAACCGGGGAGTCGCTGGTGTCACGGGGCAGCGCTCGGTCGTGGGGCTCAGAGTCCCGATGGCTGGAGGGGGCTCGGCGGACCGCGTAGATTCGCGCTCCGTTCCGAACTCCACCGCACTGTCGACGGGGCCGTGTAGTCCAGGAGTAGTGAGGGTGTAGTTGTGAGCTGCGCCGACATGTCCAGTCGTTTGAACCGGGGAGTCGCTGGTGTCACGGGGCAGCGCTCGGTCGTGGGGCTCAGAGTCCCGATGGCTGGAGGGGGCTCCGCGGACCGCGTAGATTCCGATCCGAACTCCACCGCACTGTCGATGGGGCCGTCGTCCAATTCCGCCGACGTGCGAGCTCCCTCTTCTGTAAAAGCTGCTGCAAAAAAATGATGAAGAAGAAAAGAAAAAGAGAAAGAAATAAAACCCTCGATTACTGCTACTTTGCTTGGGCAGTCGTAAAGATTATCGTCTCTCACTTGTACCTTGCACTTTTACGTTGACACGCGTCTGATACCGATCCCTCGAGCCGGTAACGTAGCACAAATATTCTCCCTGGTCTTCGGGCTCCACGTCCCGTACTCCTAGAGAGGCAACTCCATGCTGGATCGAACCCGGATTCAAGTAACTTCTATCTATGGAGTGTCGTCCAGCGACATGCGAAGTGTCATGTGTGTGGTAGTAATATGAGTGAAAGGGTTGGCCGTTCTTAAGCCACTGGACTATCACGTTGTCCTGCTTTGGAAAATGGCACCGTAAGATGCAGTCTTCCCCCAGGATGCAAGTAACATTGGAGTCTGAAACAAAACAGAACAAAAAAAATAAATAAATCCAGCCAACAACCCTCCTGAGTCCCTACTTCTTCACTTTGCGACCCGACTGCTCAGCGGGAACACAGTTTCAACGTTCGCATCGTTCTGCGGTGAAGATCACATTTTTACTCAACCCGTAGTGAAAAGATCCTACGCTTTACCTCGACGCTAAACCCGTTGCAGCACCTCTGGCAGAGTAAACGATCTCGCTCGTGCTCAGAACAGTGTCGAAAAGCCTACGAAAGACTCACCCGCCACGCTCAAGGTCCAAGAGACGGTCAGAAGTACCAATGTTATGAACAGGTGCCCCTTCATTTTTTTTTCTATCAGATGTCCTACGGGCTGACCTAGTAGAGTTAAGTTTATAGCAGCTAGTGCCTGGAGAAGCACAAATCTTTCGTTTGTTGTCGCTTGTAGGGTTTCTTTTATCAGAGATACAGTAAAAAGATCTTGGTTCACTCTGTGGAATAATCCTGTGGGTTTATAGGACCTCGTACTACCCGACTGAGCAGACGCATCACTGTCGGAGTCTTCGACAGAGGGGTTGAGATCGTGAACTGCCGTGGAATGAGTAATGACATATTGTTTCACCTTAGAAAGCAAAACCAACCAAACAAGAATCAGAGGCACGGTCAAAACACATTTTATTTTCACACCAGAGTAAAACAACAAATGTTGAAGTTTTTCAAGGTACACCCCTGATATCACATCCAAAAATGGAAAAGCAAGCTAAAAGTAAAGAAACAAAGCAGGTAAAATGTGTTTCACAGGACAGTCATCTGCGCACGTATATGAGCATGTACGCTGCCCCTTCCCGTCCCCCGTAGCTCTCTTGAACTCGTTCCCAGGAGCAACCTTGGACGATTTCATCGTCTGCCACAAACCACGAATCTCCTCTTCTCACATACGCAAAGTAGTGTCCTAAGTCGCAGGTGCCCCGATGCGCTATGACCCCGCGTAAGTCGTACAGTGCCTCGCGCCGGCCGAGGGTCTCTCGTCTCAGTAGGCCAGACACGTCCAGGCTTTCGGCAAAGACGTAGCGCTCCTCGCTTCTCATACGGGAGTGCCAGGTCGCTCTCATGAGCTTCACGCACAGGAAACTACCGGGAAGAGAGGCGACCTCGCAGACGTGCTCGAACATGGTTAGCTCGCCGCAACATTTGCAGCGGTGACTGAGTTCCACTTTAGTGGACATTTCAGAGTGTCGATCTATGTATCCCTGAAGGATGATACCCTTGTCTGCCGCAACGTACACGGGCAACGTGCTGCTCTCGAAGCGCTCCGAGTGGACCGTCCCCCGACATCCCAAGCACGATCCGAATTTCGGTCGGGATGTCCCACGCAGTCCCCGCTCTCTTCAAGTCCTCTTGTCCGCTACTTCTCAGTGCTTCAACAATGCACTTAAAGGCCGACTCAGCATCGTCCTGCATGGTGCCGAAGCTCGTCCCGTACGTTCTGTCCAGGGCCTCGATCAGTCCCTGGGGATCGCAGGGGCCTCGTCCAGAATCCCCTGACATTTCGGCAATCAGGCTTGCAAGGTTGGCGACGATGGCCTCCGCGCGTTCAGCTGAGAACTCACGGCCTACCGTCGGCCCCCTCGAGCTCAGGACATCTCCGATCGAAGCTGCCAAACACTGGACCACGCTGTTGACCGAGCAGTGGGAGCCTGCGTTCATCAGTCCACGCATGGCTTCCTTAGCATTGCAGGTGACTCGAGACGATGAGAGCTGATAGTCTGGCAAAAAGGTCGACCAGTGAGCCCTTGGAAGTCTTGCTACCACACAGGCGTGCGAGCACGACAACTATCTTGAAATAGTCTTTGTTTAGTTCTGGCACAGGGCCTCTCGAGACGTGTTTTGATATCATTACAACGGGGGCCCATTTCAGCAGGGCCAACCGGACACAAGGATCCGCGTCGTGCGTGTAGCACCTGCCGTCTCTGGAGAGCTGCAGCCTGTTTGCGCACAGTCCTTCAACCCCCGTGACGCCGTGAAGTTCAGCCCTGTTGAGGTACACAGTGAGCGGGGCTCCAGTGCAGTTGAGTGCCACCACCTCCATGTTGGATCTCAGGAACAGTCTCGCCTTGAGTCTCAACGTCAGGTTTCTGATCAAGGAGGAGAGCGATTTCGAATCGGAGGGAGGCCCTTGCGCCGCCTGGTTCCCCCTACGAGGAGGAGGGTCGCCGAACACCAGCAGGCCGAGCCCGCACCCCGACGCAGGCAGGCTCCCAGGACGGCATGCGTCAGCTGGCCACGGGGATCTGGATCTCTGGACCGTGTACTCCTTGAATGTGAAGAAAGAGCTGTCCAAGGCCAGCCTGCGAGGAACCGCGGCTCTCCCCGAGTGCACACTTTCACCCAGGCAGCCGAGTGCGCCTGTGAGAATTGCAGTGGGGTCGCTCGAGCCGATGCCGCGGATCAACTCTGCCTCGCGAGGGCTTTGTCTGCCCAAAATGTCGGCGCAGAGCGCGAGCAGGCCCTCGTTGCTGGTCCCGAAGAAGGTACCTGGACTGCCGAAGTGTTTGGCGAGGTAAGCCACTGGGTCGATGAGTGCGCAGCCACGGCTTATGAACATGTCGTCCAGATTTAACGTGCGAGTTGGGAGTTTTCCATCATCCAAAGCCTCGCAAAGCGTCAGGAGCAATTGTGCGGCAAAGGCCTTGTTGGAGAACGGCGCGTTGTCGGGCGTCCACTCCGAAGCCTTTTTGCAGTCCGGCAGCATGGAAGCGTACTGGAACACCACCACACCGTGGAGGTTCTCCGAGCTCCTGCACAGGCCGCGGATAGGGCCGGCGAACAAGTCTGGCCGCTTCTCAGTTAGATCGAGCGAGAGCTCGACGATGTGCTCTCTGAACCACACAGCGTCCGTTGGAGAAGCCCTCGTGAGCACCGCCACCTTCGTGTCTACCTCTCCCTCGCGGCATCTGCTTATGCCTTTTACTACTACCCGAGGCCCTCCCGCAGTTGCGGAGTCCGAGGCAGTTTCGGGCTCTGTAGACCCGATTTGCATCGGCTCGATTGAGTGTCGCCTTTCCGCAGAGTGCCCGCCGTGCTCCGCATTTTCCCCAAAGCCGTCCTCAGGCTCTAGAATTTCAGCGTGCCCGAGGTCCGCTCGTTCTGAGACACGTACCTTTGCTTGCGCGCCTTCACAGGCAGTCTGGTGCGATGACGCCCTGCGTTTCCCTGTTTCTTTGATGACCTGAGAAAGTGACGCGGAGGATGGCGCGTTGGCCTTACCGGCATACCACAGGTAAGGCTGTATGTAACCCGGGGCAAGTCGAAACAAGTCGATCCCATAGAAGGTCTTGCTCTCGGAGCGGAACGTAGTCTCAATGGAGGGAAAGCCGTCTAGCACTTGAAAAGCACGAGGCTCGCAGTCCTGGCAGGCGACCGCGTCTGCGGCTTTGAAGCAGCCGACGCTGATGTTTGTTGGAATTTCCCTCGCCGGCACTGGGACGGGATCGGCAACCAGCCCCCGATACCTTGGGAGAGCGAGCAGCTCTGACGGTGCCCACCTCTCCTGGGGGAACAGCGTAACGCACACCGCCCCGATGGCGACAAATCCAGAATCCGGGCCCCGTCGATTGGATTCCTTTGCCTTTGCCTCCGCCATAGCCTCGAGCTTCTTCATCACGTCTCGGGTCTGTGGCCTCGAAGCATAACGTTGACACAGTTCCTTCGCGTCCAAGCGCTTCATGTATTCTGAATCGAGCGCAGCTCCAGGTTTAGGCTGGTACGAACCGAGCAGCTCGGACATGTTCTTTGCGTAGGTCCTGCTGCAAAAACCGCTCTGCCGTCCGGACGGCCTGTAGCCGATCAAGGGTGTGCCGCTGTACAGCTCCCAAATCATGCAGTACCAGCTGAACACGTCCGCCTGGGTGTCAGACTCCAGGCACCACAGCACCTCAGGGGCTCTGTTAGCCCGTGTGCCCCTGGGCTGGTCGGGAGTGGAAAAGTTGCAGGCGGTGCCGAAGTCACTGATCTTAAATGTCAGCGGCAGAGGTCTCCTGCTCTCAGCGTGACACACCAACACGTTTCTGTGCGTGATGTCCCTGTGCTGGATGACTCTCGACCGCAGGTAGTCCAGGCCGCGTAGGACGTCCAGTTCGACCAGGGGCACGTACCTCGTCTCGGGCCCCATGTGCGCAGAGAACTCTTGGAGGGAGCACACGGCCTCCTCCATCAACAACACCACCCTGCCTCCCAAAGGGTATCCTGGTGCCTCGCACCACAAACCCCCGAAGGTGCGCAGGACGTTTGGGTGCTTGATCGAGACCCCCATCAGAAGCTCCTCCATCTGGGTTGCGACGTGCGCGTACCGCGTGAACTCATCCCCTGCCGTGGGCAGGCTCCAGTTCAGCATCTCGGGGTAAAGGTTGACCTTGGCCACCAGGCCCTCGTCGATGCGCACCGTGACGCCGAAGCCGCCACGGCCTAGCACGGACTTCCCATCGCGCATAAGCAACTCAATGTCAACCATGGCTGGGGACGCCGCCGATGGGAGTGCGCGTAACGTCCATTTTTCTGACGAGCGGGTGGGCGCCTCTGGCTGGCTCAGCTGACCAAAACTGTCAACCGTCAACATGGAAGTCAAGGGCGGCACGGTCTCGTACCTCTCGGGTCTAAAGCTTCTCAGCACCGGAGTGCTTCCCTGCTCCTTGGGCCTAATTACACATTCGTGGTGTGAAGCCATGCACTGAGGGATGGATTCAAATCCTAACCCGTCAGCCCCCAGGCTCGCCATGGTGGCCAGGCACAAGGACCTCACCTCTTTCCTTTTCGTCAACAAAGTGTGTTGCGCAACGGTCAAGAACAGGACCAGCGATCCGAGGGGTTCGAGGGCCTGAGGATTCCGATGCCCAGTCTTGTCTACGCACACCACCAAACGCTCCGTGTTCTCTTGGATTCTGGGTTTCGCGTCCACAGAGCATATCTCCACTTTCTCCAAGTCCACGCCGCATAGCTCGCACAGCCTCCCGAGCCAGACGACGAGTGTTTCTCCGTCACGACGAGGTTCGCAACGGTCAACTCTTTTAGCTCCCAGCCATTCCAGTGCACCAGGAGCATCGTCAGAACAAAGAGTCTTAACATGATACAGCCGATGCTCTTCCAACAGCCCGAGGAGCCTTTGAGTACAGCGTCTGTCCTCCATGGTTTTCTGCACCCAAGCTGCTTCGGGTTCAGTTTATAAAAATGAACTTTGGGATGATGAGACAGAAGATCAACTTCGCTCCCCATGCCTCGGTCGCTCTTTTCGAGTGCCTGATAGTGGCAGGTGCGCCCGCTACCGGCCTGCTGCAGAACGACGTGCTCAGCAAGCACAGACTCACGCTTCAGAAGAGCCTCGAGCTCCTGAGGGACATGTGGCAACGGGTGGACACGCTGCACGTGTGTGAGAACGATCTGATTTCCCTTCATCGGATGGACTGGGAAAGCGCCGGGCACGTGGGCTCTGAGGTTCCGAAATCCATTGCCGCGGACCCTCTCAAGATGGCCAGGTACTACGTGTATCTGCTCTTTCGCTACAGCGTAAGCTTCGCGTCTTTGGATGAAGGCAGCTTCGTTCGCCGTGGCAGGTTCCGATCGTGGGGCGCTGGCAGCGGAGCGGTCGAACCACTGAGGGACATCCCTGATGCTTGGTTGACTCCGTACCAATCACCCACCCCATCCGCTCCTTCGGAGGAGCTGGGCTTTGCCACGCCGCAGTCGAGAGGGCTCAGGCGTCATGCCGAGCGGATAGATGAAAGCAGAACCTCGGAAGGCGGATGGCGTGAAGCGGACGGGATGAGGCTCAACCGAACGGACCGAACGCGAGTGGTCCCGGTTCACAACGGATGGCACTCAAGAACAAAGCAGGCTCAGGATACCTCATTGTCAAGACATGGTCTAGGCAGGGAGGCTAAACAAGTCAGGAGGGGCCACTACGACGTGAGCGATCGCGATTCCGCGGTCGACAGCGGACGGGAATATTGAAGAGTAAACTGAAAGTGTAAAGACAAAAATTACAGTGCGCTTGATTGTGGATTACAAATAAAATTATGCCACACTTTCCATATTTTGTCTCGAGATCTTTTTTTTGGTTTTTGTTTTTTTTTTTTATGGTCTGGGGACCACATCACCTCTAACCAAACACATCCCTCTCTGTGCAACGGCACAAAGTTTTGCATTTACGGGTGCTTTATGGTCTTCAGGAGAAAAACAAAGAAAAACCATGTTGATCGAAGGAGTCATGGCACACCATCTAAGTCAAAGAGTCTTTATTAGGGAGTACAACACATAGATTCATGCCCAATGTGACAAACAAGCAAACTGAGGCAAAACCACAAATGTTGGTACAATGAGTGCACAGCCTGTGACAGAGAGACTAGACATCCCTAGTCTCCCAGGAATCCCCAGGTTCGTTTTCGTCAGATGAGCTGTCGACATACAGAATCCCTGTATACCTGAAGGGTGATTTGGCTTGGGCTAGTCTAAGTTTCTTGCTTGTGAATCTCGAGGTTACGGGCTGTGTGGCACGGTCTACGCAAGCCTGCCCCAGGATCTCTGGGCTTTCAGCAGATTCCGGTCCCTCGGTCTGTGTCGCTCGATCGTAATGGATCTTGCCAGACTTATTCAGATAGTAGGCCCGGCGGTGCTTTGCGTGCCAGAAGACACAATTGCAACATTCGCAGTTGCTTTCGTGGTTACCGATCCCTAAAAGGTGGGCTGGGAGAAGTTCTCCGCTTTCGTAGGGCTCCACGCTTTCCCCGCCAGACTCTTTCACGCGACTGTTGCTTGCTGCTTTACGTGACTCTTTTATCCGTTGTTTTATGCAGGCCATCACAGTCTGGTCACAATCGTCTGAATCGTAATCCCCAACAACAGACTGATGCCCCTCGCTCAGGGTTTCGGTATTGGTCGAGGCATTCCGGTATCTCGGACCAAACTGCCGTCCCGCGTGGGCTTCTTGCTTTGATTTGAAATCCATGGTGTTCCTATTTGCTATTTGCATGAAAAAGAGCAGCATCTGATGCACTGTTTGTCTGTCTGTCTGTACTGGAAGGTGGCGTTGCTTCAGAGTAGACTGGACCTCCTCTTAAATATTTGACTAGCACACTAGAACTCCCTCCCCATCTTCACGAGCAGACACACAACAGGCTCAACAGATGAGACCAAATCTTACATCTCTGTTACTCCCATACTACTCTCAGGTGGTATCTGATTTATTATTGGTATTCCTTTGCTGTAGTTTTTTTTTTGCCCATTTCTATTTCTTCAGTTTTTTTTTTCTTTTGTCACCTCTTCAAGCTGAAACCTCTGTGTAACCTCTGCCAGACGACTGAAAGTTTTAAATCGTGCGTTCGAATCTTTTACTTGGCTCTCCAACATTTTGTCCTAGTATGCAGAGGAAAGAAGAGACCTCAAAGAGCGACGGTGACGTCGTTTTCGTGGGAACCGTCGCAGAAAACAGAATGACCTTTGATCCACTGAGAGGATCGACGCTCCTCAACCTGGCCCTGAACTTTCTGGGCGCCAGAGAATACCCGAGAACTCTGTGGGACGAGCAAACCTTTTCGGCTGTTCCTCTGGGGCCTCCATGCTTGAAGGTGCCCGTGAAGGAAGACGGTAACTGTTTCTTCAGGGCCGTGAGCTACTTGCTCTGCGGCAGGGAAGACTACCACAACAAGATCAGAAGCTGGTGTATCAAGGAAATGATTGCATGCAAAGAAAGGTACAAGGACCTCCTGCGTTCGCGGTACAAAAGCGTGGATCAGTACATTTCAGAGAGGAGACCGGGCAACCTCGGCATCTGGGCCACGGAGGTTGAAATCACAGTGCTGGCCAGCAGCTGGGACGTCAACGTGTACACGTACACAAATTCCAGGTGGCTCGTCTACAGCCCGGAAAACAGGCCTTGGTCCAACGGACTGCCGGGGATATATCTGCAGAACCACGGGTGCCACTATGAACCCGTGGTGTGCGTGAAGGTCCCGAATGGCTCGGATTGCTACGGATTCTGCCGCCACACGTTTGTCGGCCAGTGCAGTGAGAGGGCCCGTGAGCCGCCAAGCTGCATCGAGAGCGGGCTCCGTGACCTGAAGATCACCGCCGAATGTCCGAAACCGAGCCCCGAAGAGGCTGTCGACGACGGGAACGACGACACTCAGCAAGGGTGTTTTGTCAACGGGGACAACGGTTACAGCCATCTCGTTCCTCACAGCATGTTCACGAGGAGGGCAGTGGACGCAAACATGGAAGCGCTGTACCATGACTCCAACACTCTCGTCCAGAACTGGCTGAGCATCATGCATTCCTGGAAGAGTTTCCTGAGCTGGCTCGACAATGGCTGGTGGGGCCGCGTGTCTCGAGACGAGATAGAGAGGTTCCTGAGGAGCCAGGAAGGGGCTTTCAAAATTGTGGTGTCGGACCCCTTGGAGCCGAAGATCGGAGCCCTGTGCTCCGTGACGGCGATAGACGCTTCTGGTGCAGCGCAGACGACAGAGATCACAATGGAAAGGGGACTCTACGTATGCAAAGAGCTCAGGGGATACTACACTGACCCGAGGGAGATAGTGCTTCTACTGGGACGAGAGCAAACAGTGGCTGACAAACCTGCCTACGCGGCTTCCTCGCAACAGAGCTTCTTCGCCGAAGCGAGGATACCCGAGCGGCTGCACAAGCTTCTGCAAGGCCCTATGTGCAAGTTTTGGTGGGGTACGTACACCAATCCGGCTCAATTGCAAAAGCTGACGTCTTCCCTAACGTCTCTGAAGCGGGGGTGCAGGGCGAGTGCCATGATCGCCCTGACGGACGTGAAGCAAGAAAGAGGTCCCGGATACTTGTTCGAGATCATACGCTTACGCAAATGCACCGAGGATTATGGATTGCTCTTTCGCAAGTACACAGTTGTGTTTGACATCCGTGGGTTCACCGTACTGTGTGGAAATAGCGGGAAGCAGTGTCTCGCGCATCACATGGACTTAGAGTTCTTGTTGTTTCAGCTCGTTCAGCTCAAGAGGCTCTTTTTTCTCACAAGAGATAATGTGTGATGTGTTACACAGAAACACGTTTTTTGTTTTGTTTTCCTCATTGCTTTTACCATCAGTTCAGACGCCTCTGTGCATTGACTAGATAGGTCTGAATGTCTTTTCTTTTGATTGAATTTCTGTGAAAGTTTGTTCATAAAAAACAAATAAAGCACACATGAGACAAACTATCTTCGCTTTGTCTTTGCATTTATTTTTGTCTGCAAATAAATTCGTTCAAGCTCCCACACACAACAAACAAACATCATGGGCTCACTTAGACGTGACCGTAACCGCACCATTGGGCTATGGTGAGGTGGCGATGCTCGCACTGAAAGTCCAAAGGGAATCGTCTGAGCAAGGCGTCGCAGCCTAGCCGGCTCACAGCCGCATTCACGTCCAGCGTGTCTTCTGCGGAATCGACGCTGCCAGGCTGCGCGCTCACGTTTCTGTACACATCCAGCACGCTGTCCCCGTAGAGTAAGGTGAGAGTGACGGAGCCCCTCACGTATCCCAATTTCTCAGCCGGGCTCTCGACCAACACCTTCACGCCGGGCTCCCGATCGTTAACCGCCATGAAGTTGTTGGCCTGCTCGCTCAACGTGTCGTACAGGGAAACGACAAAGAGGATCAGCGGGTGGGGAAACACTTCCACTTGTCTGTCACCATGGCGAAAGTAGCGCTTGTCACCCCAGTTTTCAAATGCGGTCTTGACAGCTCGGTCGACGAGGGTCAAGTTGTCCTCGAACGCCGTCCTGAGGAGCGAAATCACACTCCTGTACATCCGAGCCTTGGGGCTCATCGAGCTCGACTGCTCGGGCACGCACGCAAACCCGTCGACGCACAAGGGCAACGACAGGGACGGGAACCCGGGCTTGCACACGATCACCGTCGCTTCACACTCTCGCCCGCACAGTCCGCAGGAGAAAGCAAAGTGTTCGGAGGACGCACAGTCTTTCATGGCTTCGAGGGAGCTCCTTGCCCCTTTCGAGGCTTGCACGCTGCTCGTCATCATGAAGCCCAGAACGTTCAGGAGAGCCAACCTGTTGTCGTCGTCGTTCGTGGACACCGTGCGACAAAAAGCGTCGCTGTCCGTGCCGGCGATCCTGACCAAAGTTGGCTCTTCGCTCGTCAAAGGCACTTCCCACGCAGATGAGAGTCGCGATGTGTCGTTGGCGACCACCTTGTTCTTTGCGTAGTTGAGCACAGCAAATTTTGCCGGTATCCTCTCCAAGGTGTCTCTCCTGTACGCCTGCAAACTCATCCGTTCGATGACGAACATTGGGCTGCATCCCCCCCCAAAAGGTGAAATGAGCTCCCTCAGGTCGATGGTGAACAGGACCGGCTGCTTGCTCATGCTGTTCTTACCCACGTTGTGACAAAACATGTAGGTCTTCTGACTGAAGGCCATCTTGTAGACATCCGATCGCGAACGTGCCATCTAGTCCACCCATTTAGTCTGTTAGTCTGAACAGTACATCCGAGCCCCCCCCGCCAGTGTTACTGTCGCAGCTCCAACACCGTTCCGTTTCACTGGAGCCACCAGGCTTCGTTGACGCAACGACCTAGCCTTCTTCTGCCATCGTCCCCGTACAGGCTACGTACGAGCGTCCGGCCCGACACCTTGTTTGCGCACAGGTCTCTGAAAAAGTCCTTACAACCGGCACAGTGATACACGACTTCTCTGGTCCCTCCGAGCTGGTCGAGAGCCGTCCTCTTCTGCCCCGATTTCATCGGCCGGCCTCTGAGCCACTTTTTGCTCTTTGAACGCTTCGATCCAGGCCCTCAGCGCGTCGGGGTCTTCTCTCGTGTAAGGCATGATGCGCAGCGTCGAGTCGGGCAGCCCGGAGACAAAGGAGGAGAACGCGTAGGGCGAAGTCACCTGCAGCGCGAGTAAGGTTTGGTAGAGAAGCCCCGCGAGATCCACCAGGGCCCTCTCCGAGGCTTCGCTCTTCGAGACGAAAAGCGTTCCCTCCGAGCCGGCGAGGCCCGCGTCGACCAACAGTGTCGTCGGCAAGTCGAGGCGTATGAGTTCGTCCGAGAGCCTCTCCGCTTCGTTCGGGGCTCCCGCTCGCACGACGCCGTCGCGAATCAGCCCGAGCAGAGATCGGCCGAGTTCCCCGACGAGGCCGGCGTACACCTCCCGGGGCACCAGTCTGAGGTCCTCCTCCAAGACCCTGCGACACGCTTCCAGTTTGTCCCCCGTGAGGCGAGGCACGGCGCGGCGGCGAGTTCTCAGGCACTCGATTTCTCGAGGGCCACACGCTGGCTCCATGTGTTCCGGGCAGATGTTCATCATTGAGTTGAAGGCCGCGGTGGCTCTACTCAATCGCTCTCGTACGGCGTTGAAACAAAGGCTCAGGTGCGTCGCGCACGCTCCCAGGATCTCGAGCTCATCAGCCCCGTGCCCGTACATGTGCCGCGGGAGACAGTAGTCTACGATGCAGTGAGCCACCAGCTTCCCGGATCGGTTGACGAGCTCGCGATCGGCCTTGTGGGCCGTCAAGACCCTGGCGTTGGCGAAGCACAAACTTTGAGGCTGACAGGGGTGAGAGACCAATCTGCCCGACGAGGCGCTCTGAGCTTCTGACTCCCGCTCGCTGGCCTCCCTCTGCCCTCTGCCTCGAACGTTTTTGTCACAGAGGCAGGCGAGGGACCCGCCGAACATTGCGGTCGTGCATCCCGAGGTGGCTTGCAGGTTAAGCGGGTACCTGTAGAAGGCGGCTTCGACTGGGTTGCACTTGTAGAACTCCACGCATTCCACGGGTTTCACCGAGAGCCCCGTTATCCTCTGCAGCCACGTGCGCACAATCTCCACGTATGTTGTCTTTACGCTGGACTTGCTGGCTTTGAAACGTTCCAGCGTCTGTTGGCTGAAGTGCTTGTTTTTAGCGGATTTGACGAGGGCGCTCCAGGGGAAGAAGCCCGCTCCCATTTTGGACGCGATGATCTCGGAGGCCCGGCACACGAGCAGGTCCCTCAGCACTCCTTGTCGAGTCGAGAAAAGGTGGTTCAAGGAGTATAGCCCATCCTTGTACAGGGTCCTCACGGTGACCGCTCGGGGACTCTGGCCCTCAGGTTTCATCCCCACGGCCCTCGCCAGCACAACAGAGACGGCTGAAAAGCCCCCGTCCAGTTCCAGTTTTGCGACGCGCAGCACCCTGTGGTCGACGAGGAGAGCTCGCGCTCGATCCAGCTGTTGCCACCGGCCGCAGCCGTCCACAGTGAGCTCGCTCTCCGGATAGAGGACAAGGTCCCCCTCGGCGAGCCGATGCCACGGGAGGGTAGAGAAGCAAGAGACTCCGTGGGGTTCTATCTTGACGCAGTCGCCTCTCATGACGCAGGCCACGAAAGTCTCTGTGACGGCGGAATCGCAAGGCGAGCGCATGCTCTTTATTGCAGAGAGTCCTCTGATCTTGACCGCCAGGGAGGTCATGCGGCCCCTCTCGTCCAAGTTGTGAGTTAGAGACACGTAGCTCTTCTTCGCCACGTGGCAGTACACCGAGCTGCTGTTCTCGTACTCAAGTTTCACCCGCCGGTCCTTCACAAAGGGCCTCGTCACGTCGCAGAGATTCCGCGAGTCTGGAGCCCTTGCCACGTACACAGGGTAGCCCTCCTCCGTGCGAGCTCCCTCGGGGTCTTTGATCACCGCCACAGGCTCGTTGCCCCTCTCTATCACGTACATCCTCTTCAGCGTGTCCTCCACCAGCGCTCGGTGCACGTGCTGGATGAAGCCGGGCACCTCAGAGGCAGCGCGTTTGAATTTCGCCTCCAAGGCAGCCCGGGCAGCCCCTGCAAAGCGCCGTAGACGCTCAGCCTCTCTTGCAGGCGTTTCCTCATTCTCATCCCCGCCGCTGAGCCGTTCGTCTGGAACGTCGCTCTCCGGTCGGTCCTCGGGCCCGTACCCTACCGACACCATCACGCTGTCCGTGTCCCCGTACATGACGGGGCATCGGTTTTTGAAAAACACCGACACGCAGTCGTTCACCACGGTTATCTGTCTCCTGCCGTGTCCCGATATGAGGAAGCCGCAGGGCGAGGGAGCGGTCCCGTAAAACGAATTGGCCATGACTTTGCACTCGGCCTCCTGCACCTTGTAGTACGTTCTCTCGGCATCGCCCAGGGCTGGGTCCTTGAGCAAAGCTTTGAACTCAAGCCGTTTGTTCAAGTAATGCGCCACGGAGGAAGAGAACACAGCCGGGGCTCGCTCGAAAACGCCCCGATCCGCGTCGTACCTGAGGACCAGAGTGGCGTATTCGAAGCCTTCCGCCTCCCAGTTGTACACGACCCAACCGGTGAGATCGTGAGGAAAAGAGCGCGGGGGCCAGGGCACGGTGGTCTCGGGAGAAATGTTGAGTGCACACATGATGGACGGGTACATGCTGGCAAAATCGAATGCCAGCTCCAGGCCCATGCCCGGCCCTGAGTAGTGGAGGCCCGAGAGAGGTTCGCACACCGAGCCTCCCTTCCACTCGTCCTCGCCCTCCCTGTCGAGCCCCGGCGGCGCCGGGTCCCAACGCGCGCGGCTGCTTAGCGCCTTGCCCAAGGGTCCCGCCTTGGCCCTCAAGGTGTCCAGCACGTACTTGAGCTGGGGCATGTGGACCGAGTGGATGCTCTGCACGAATCCACCAAAGTTGTCTCCTCGCCCGTGCACCACCACGTCTATGTTGAGCGTGGTCCTGCACCTGTGAAACAGCGCAGACGCCGGCCTTAGCGCCTTGGCCACCCTCGCGCACAGCTGCGAGTCCACCAAGTTGTACAGCAGCACAGCGAAGAGCTCTGTCCCGCCGTTGTTGATCATGCCGTCCATCATCGAGTACGGCACATCGGTCAGTTTCCTCAGCTTTCTGGGGTCTTTGGGCGGCAGCCCACGTAGTTTTCTGTCCCTGGAAATCACGAAGGGCGCCACGTCGTTCAGCTTCATGCTGGTGCAGGCAAACTTGATCTCTCTGGTGCCCGCCACCCTGTAAAGGTCCACGACAGTCATGCCGCACCCGATCATCTTGAAGTGGCCCAGTTTGCCTTTCTCCTTGTTGAATTTGTCCACGTGGCGACACGCCGCTTCCATCTCTCGCTCGGTGATGTTGCCCCTGGTCAACGTCGAGCCCACGGCAGCCAGCATCTCTCTGTGGAGTTCCAAGTGGCGCACCGACTCGAAACGGAAGACCGGAGGCAGGTCTTCTGAGAGGCCTCGGGTGACAAAGAGCCCGTGCCAGGCCCGCAGGAGTTCGCGGCACCGTCTGCGCGTCCCATCGTCCGCGGCTCGCTTCGCGTAGTTGGAGTCCGCGTAGAAATGCACGCGTTGATCGATGACTCTCAGGTCAAACTCTGCGTTGTACACGTACAAGAGTTCCACACCGTGATGATCTAGCAGCATCAGGGTCCGCTCGAGGAGCGCCAGCTCTCCAGCGCAAGGGTAGAAAAAGATCCTGGATGCAGACTCCAGCCCCGCGGCTTCTACGAGCGTACGATCAGGCTTCGGCCTTCCTCGATCCTTCACCTTCAGTGTGTTGTAGACCACTATCAGTTGTTTCCTGTGAAGTCCCGGCTCGGGCTTCGGCAGGTGCGAGTTCATCATCACCAGGGACACGCACGTGATCTCGTGCTCCTTTCCCGGCATGTCGTCGGCCAGGGACGGGATGGAGACCCTACACGCTGCTTTGAGCGGGCCTTTCTTCAAGTCGCTTAGGATTTTTACCAGCCTGCTCCTGTATGCCGTCAAATCAGAAACGGTGCGCTCCGTGCAGTAGGGGAACCTGTGGGCAAAGAACTCACACCTCAGGGAGCGGTCACGGAAGGCCTCGTCCACCACGGTCTCGATGTCCAGACAAGCGGCTCTGTAGAAATGCGGCGCGTGCACGGTGTCAAAGAGCTTGGCCTCCTTCTCTGACCTCTCGTGGTCGTACACGAGCTCGCGGGGAACCAGCGTCCCGCCACATTTGTCCTCCGGAAAGAAATAAACTCGTCCGTACATCACGTCGCAACACAGGGCCGGTGTGTTTCCGTCTCGCGCCATGTAGTAGCCATTGTCAGGGCAGAAATCTCCAAACGTGAGAGCCCCTCTCACAGTTTCCATGTATTTCTTAGCCAGGGCTATGCTCTTCAGTGGGAACGCTGCTGCCATCACTTTCCTCTTGACGTCGTCGTGGACTACGCTCACCTGAGCCGGCTCGGCCGCAAAGCTTCCGCGCCACTCTCGACTCACCCGTTCCCAGGAGTCGCAGTCCTCACCCTGGTCAGACATCAGTTCCAAGTCGTAGCCCACTACGGGCGTTATGCCAACAACTTTAAAACACACCGTTGTGTAGACTCCTGTCCCTTTTTTAGGGGACTCCTGCACCACTAAGCCCCTGCACAGGAGCGCCTCTTCCCATCTGTGAAACATCACAGACTTGACCATGACCCCGATCAAACCATTTTCCCCTCGCGACACCTTCCTTCGTTTCGGATAGATGTCGGGGAACAAATTCACAAAGGGTATAGGCTTATCCATCGCCTTCTCTTTACGAGGGGCCCCGTGGCAGTGAAGCTTAGAGTGTACACAAAAGGAGTTTGGTTTAATTTTGATTTTAAAATCTTGTGCTTTTTCTTTTATTTTTCTTTTTTTTTTTTTTTTCTTTTTCTTTTCAATTCTTTCTTTCATCAGGATGTGTGCTTGGTTACGATGTCAACACAGGGCCTCCGACCTCAAAAGGATCTATCCAACCACCACCAAAGGGGTCCGGCCGCAATCAAACATCTCCGACTTTGCACAGAACTCTCCGACCGCCAGCGAGACTGTCCGGCCACGATCAAACGTATCCGACTGAGCGCAGAACCCTCCGACCGCCAGCAATGCGGTCCGACATAACAAACAAAAAAAAAAGTGTAAGCTCTGCCTGCCTCTGAGCATCACTGACCCACAACCAAAGCAGGCAAAGCCCGCCCTCCTCCCGCCTCTGAGCCAAGGCTCCAGCCTGACTGCATTTCGAATTGAATCGACTGGGTGTTCTGCAGTCCGTCCCATCCTCTTCTGAGTTTGTGAATCAGTGAGAAGAAGAACAGGGCCATCCTCATATCTGAATGTTGCGTTTGCAGTATACACCAACGGGACACAGAAAAGGAAAAGAGAGCCACAGGAAGGGATCGCAGACATGAAAGAGCAAGCAGCATTGCCCTTTAGAGAATCAGACACTGCCGTGGTGCACACCGTGGAATTGCCCTCCAACAGAAGATGCCTGTTCCTGGCCCTGGAGGCAGAGATGTTGCACGACGACGAGACGGTAGAGCTGGCCTTTAGGGCTTTGCGGCCCTGCGAAAGGTCTTTGCTTCAGCTGCTCCTGTACCTCACCTACTGCTGCAAAGGACAGGTCCTCCAATTGACCCTGGAGGATCCGGACTTTTTGAGCATGTCTGCTCCCGTCAGGGAGGATTTCGCGCACGGACGCCTTTTGTGTTTTGTGTTAGACATGGACAGGGCCGACTCCGGGGACCACTCAGGCCCTGCGACCACCGGACGTGAATCGGACGCGGATGATTACGTGCCTGGCGACAGCTTGCTGAGCATCGTGGAAACAGACGCGGACATGAGCATATTTGGCTCGTGCAGGACCAGGGTGCGCCGAGAGACCGACTCCGCTGAGGAGCTGGACGAGGAGGAGGAGGAGGAGGAGGAGGAGGAGGAGGAGGAGGACGACCGAGCGGAGGAGCCATTCGACACGGCCTTAGACCGCGACCTCGGCGAGGAGGCCTACAACGCTTTCATGAGACTTCAACTGGTCAGACAGAAAGCCGTATCTCTGAACAACGCCATGATAGTCATGCGAGATCCCAAAGGAGAATTGAGCTCTGCGTTCGAGTGGTTAGACATCCACAGCGACACGCTGCACCCCGACAAGATAGATAGGAAGAGGGTAAAAGAACTGCAGGGTTCGATGTATATGCCCTCGAGCCAGAGCGGAAAGCTAACCGCTGTGCTGCCCGAGCCTATCGCCGCTTTGACTCTGAAATCCCTCAACGAGGCGATAGGCAGGGTGGCGGACGTCGAGAGTCAGGGCAGAGGCAAGGCGCTATTCGAGCACCTTATCTTGAGACTCACGGGGGAGAACTGGATGGGACACAGAGTGGTGAAAAGGTATACCTCAAACATCCCAAACGACGTGAGGTTCATGAAAGAAGTGAGATCCTTCACTCGAGAGCTCGTGGAAGGAACGTTGCCCCAAGTCTCCGCGGGCAGGCTACTGGTGTTTAGGTACTCGCTCGAAAAGCTGATAGACAGGGACAAGCCTGACGCTTTCCTAAACTCCATGCTTCACAGGCACATGCCGGTGACGAAATGTCGCATCTCGAGAGTGCTGCGGAGGATCGGGGAAAACCGTAGGACCCGATACCTTGCAGAGTTGTTGAGGGTCGGCCGCTGCCACTGCCCCCTTCCCAGGCCGGCCGTAAACAGAGGCGGCGAAGAAAGGGAATGCCAGGGAGACTGCGTGACGGCGTACGCCTGCTTCTACAACATGTGCGAGCAACATCCGTTTTCAGCGAGCAAGTGCGACTACAACAATTATTTCGCGCACCTGTACCCACACCTGGGGAAACTCGAACGTCTGAGCAAAGACATGAAGGCGAAATACGGACAACACAAGCACTTCGAAAGCATAGCAAACATGGTCTTGGACATCCTAGCGAAGCGCCGTTCGTCCGACGGCGAGTCGTTGTACGCGGGGCTCGGGGACCTGATGGGAGAGGGGATGCGCAATTCTCGCCTGTCTCTCGGTCGCTCCCTCCCCGACATACACGAGGCGCTGTGCCTGCGTGTCCCAGCGGACGACTACTACGACGACTACGACGACGACCCGCGTTCGCTGAGCCCGGTGAAAGTGTACGACCACGCGCTGGTGCGATACATGTTTTCTGACAGCCTTCAGGTTGGTAGGCTTTTTCAGGCCTCCACGACATTCAACTACGTGGTGACCAACACCGCGCCCAGGTACACGATCGAGCGGATAATGCTGTTCAACATCACCGGGCCCGGGGAAGGCAAGAGCTACGCCAACAACGTACTGAACTGCCAGTTCAAGCAGGTGAAAGGCTGCATAGAGACGCTCACTTCCTTCACCCCACAAGCCTTCAAGTACAAGCAGCAGAGGAACGCTTGCGTGGTGATGATAGACGACGCTCACATCACCCACGAGAAGAACTTGAAGGCCTCGGACAAGGAGTCCAACGTGATACCCAACACGTTCAAAAACCTGCTGGATACGAGCGTCCTCGAAAGCGACGTGGTGAGCAGGGACCCGTGCAGCGGAAAGGTGGACACCGTGAGATATCAAGCGGTGCACAACTGCGGCTTCGTGTGGAACGCCAACACCCTGGGGTTTGTCAGCGACGCGTGGGCCGACCGCTGCGTGATCATGGAGTCTGAGTTCTCGGCGCACGTGACTCGAACGCGCAGTTCGAAACAGCTTCAGGACACGGTTGAGAAGCGCTCAATGGACAAGGTGGCAGCGCTCTGCCTGTACAGGCAAAACCTGGTGCAATCGGCCACCATGATCGCCGAGTCAGAGATTATGCAGTTCGACAGGAGGTTCGACGCAGCCAGGGACGCCTGTGTAGAGGCAATGTACGCCAGCCACGTTGTGTGCGCGGGGGGGAATCTGAGCAGGAGGGTGTCCTTCTGCATAAACCAGCTGGTCTTTGCCGAGGCCATGAAACTGGCCTGCCACTTTGTGTTTGACGTTTGGATCCCACCGTGGACGGAGGCTCCCGACGAAAGGAACTTTTCGGACCTGGACGGTTTCATGTCGCAGCTGAACAGGAACAGACTGAGGGCACTGGACAGGTTGTCTTTCGGACAGATCTGTCTGGAGACGAACGCCGTTTACAAGCTGTGCGCGGCCGCCTGCCTGCCAGACATTTGTCCCCGCGTGCTGGACGCGCAGGGACGTTTCGCTTGCAAGGCGCTCGGCCACCTTCTATGCCAGGTGCGGGAGAAGGGGCTGAAGACCACGGTCAAGGACGGTCAACTGTGCGTTTTGGGCGTAGATTCAGTACGCTTCCCAGACTGCGAGTTCAAAGGCGGCAACGAGGCCGCTCACGAGATGCTCCAGCTTTGCTCGTGCTGCAGGTTTCCCGAACGCAGCGAATCGGGTCCCAGGAGCCACAGGCTATGCACGTACAAGTGTGCCCCCTCTCAGAACGCCCAGCAGGGTATGCGTCGCGGCCAAGCTCGGCCCAAAAGGGTAAGCTCCGTCACCTTGTCCCTCGAAGCGGCTTATGACATGCTGGCTCTGTTCGCGCCAGAGGAGCACGCGGGTTTCTGGGACCAGGTGGCTGAAGCGATGATGGACGCCTACGAAAACGAAAACTTAGAAAAGACAAACGCCTTCGGAGCTGCGCAGGAAGACGAAGATGCGGAGAGAGATCGGCCCACGAGGCTGGTGTTTTCCCTGGACTTCAGCGACGACCCGGTTCGCTCTCTGATACTCGAAGCAACGGCGGGAGTGGGTCCTCTGAGGGAGCTCTCGTTCAACAAGTGTGCAGTTGGAGGAGAGCTGTTTCGTTGCACTGCGCCGTTGTACTACGGAGGCGTCGTGGCTAGGACCTTCAGGCTCAGGGGAGCCGAACCTCCCCGGGGATCGATTGATCCGAGGCATGAGAGGGAGTCTCTTAGAGGTCCGGCAGACACTTTCCATGGGCCCCGCTTGAGCTTGTACTCAACGGAGTACGTGGGGTTGCCAGTGAAAAACGCGAGCTCCTTTTGCCGCACGCGGACAGTGTACCACCAGGATCGAATTCTGCTGAGGGTGGAAGACGACTCCCGCAGGCCCGTAGTAGAGCTGGAGCCCGATTGGGAGTGGCTGGAAGCCTCTGAGGTGTTCAACAGACTGCACGGCAACGACTCGTTCACCGTCGAAAGCCTGAAAAGTGACTACGCTGTGACAATGATGATGGTCAAGGGTGAACCTGCGTCCAGGGCACCAGCGAGATCGCGGAGGTTGGCCCGCGCAATGAAAGCACTGCGCGAGGCCGATGGCCGTGCCGCTCTGGAGATGAGAACCTGGCCCAAGTCGACTCGTTCTCACACCGAGGAAACTCTGCCTACAACCAGGACATTTGGACTCGCGGGGATGAGACGTTCTCACAAACGGATCCCATCCGGATCGGTGAACTCGGCCACGCCTGAGAAACGAGGAAAGCGTTGTCGTTGAACTGTGTTTTGTGTTTCTCCACATGAATTTTGTAAAAAAAAAAAACAAAAAAAACAAAAAAACAAAATAAACATTTAAACTGAAATCTTTTATTGGGGATTCCTTTGTCTTACAACACCAAGTGAAAACCACACAAAACATTTAGAATGATTTCAAATGTACTTCTGGAGGACCTGCTTTCCTTCATTCAACCAGGCTATGCAGCATTTCACTTTTCCTTTTTGAGCTGGCTCCAACTGCGATATACACAGCTCGTCCCATGAGTATTCGAGGAAGGCTCGGTAGAGGGAATCATACTTTGATTTTTTTTTTTCCCTCACAGTCCTAGGATAAGGAATACAAACTCTAATTTCAAATTCAACTGTAGCACAATCCTCGGGGCACCCATCCATGCCCATGGCAGTCAGGAAAATGTACACAGCAGCAAACAGCAGCTCGTCTGGGTCTAGGTTCACCACACAAACACTGTGTGGCTCACCACTGTGTCCTGTGATGATGTACTTGATGAGGTAAAGTGTTACCAGCTCAGTAGCCAGCTGAAACCCAAAGTGTCCAAGAGCTGCACAGAGCCCAACCCAGTTGGGGAATTCTACCTCGCAAGCTGATGAATCAAAATCCAGAAGTGTGTATTGTTATTTAATTCTCCTCCTTACTCTAGTGGAGTCAGTCTACTCATTGCGAGTATTGCACCATACATATTTCGAAGAGCTGCTTCTGTGAACGTCTGAGGCCAGAAACAAGACGAAACAAATTGGAGTTCAGATATTTTTTATTTTCTTTTCCAGCCAGTGCCTATAACACACACATACACATACAAAAAAAAAACATACAACAGTTACAGAGTTCCACAGACAACTCTTGGGACTGAACGGGGGACCCTCGTAGACAAATACAGTGCCGGTGTGGTGATACAGTACATGTTTCCTGCTGCAAGGCTCACATTGGTCATCACGAATAATTTCAGTTGATTGTGAACTGCGGTTCTGCTGGAGGCGTAGTACGTGCTGATGGCTATCCAGGGAGTCCAGCAGCACACAAAAGCTGCGATCATGAGCAAGGGCAAAATGTTGTATCTTTTGACGGGACGGTGCTGTCTCCCAAGGCGTAGGGAGACATTTCCAACATGTCGCCGCACTTTCAAAAAGATTGAACCGTAACAAAAAGCCAGAACGATGCAGGGCGCAATGAAACTAAAAGTCATCCTGACCCAAAGAATGACGATCCTCTCGGTTGGGGAAGAGGTCTTCGCACAGAGAGTAAGCTGACCAACTTCAATTGTGCTGTAGTCGTAGATGTCCACTAGGGCTGACATTGTGGGAGGAATTGCACAAGCGAGCAATGGAACCGCTCTATGTGCACACTCTCCCCTCACCCACGAAAGGAAGGAGAGGGTTCCTCTTCCGAGGACCACCTTGGTGTATCTCTCTATGCCAATGTAGACTATGATGAGTATCTCGTATTGCACGCAGAACTGTGGAAGAAAGAAGGAAAGATCATTGAGACAGACCGATGAGTGAACACGTTTTCGTCGTGGTAGATGAATGGTTAAAGCTAAGGCGACTCACAGTTATCATCCCCTTCATCGTTTTGCAGCCAACATGTCCAAAGGTCCAGTCTTTGGCGAGTGTCTGCGCGACCCAAAACGGAGTCATAGACAACGTTCCAATGTCACACAGACCGACCACCATAAAAAAGTAATCGTAACGAGAACGAGCCTCCAAATATTCGCACCGCCGCCACCCCAGGTGTACCATGCAAACGTTCATGATCAAGCCCACCAGCATCACAGTACAATGAAGCGCCAGTACCAGAGCGAACGCGATAGGAGACTGAATCCCTGAGAACGCATCTGCCAGTGGCAAGTCGGTAGCAGCAGCATTGTAGATCGTCCCGTTGCCAAACATCCTCGGAGATGAACGACCAGATAGTGAGTCAGAGACAGTCGTGTAAACTTGCAGTTGGTAGCAAGAATCCTCTCCACCTCTAACTCCACGCCACGCAGCTTGCAGATCTTACTGTGGGATGCACTCCTACCCACTACACTCAGGTTCCTGCCCCAGTACACAGCGCTCGGAGCCCGACCATAACACTCAGGGACCGACCGCAGCGCTCGGAGCCCGACCGAAGAGCTCAGGGTCCGACCGCAGCGCTCGGAGCCCGACAGAAGTGTCCCAGGGTCTGATCACAATTAACCATCCATGTGCCATTCTTCATAGCACTGGAGAAAGCTCTTCGAAGTCCAACACGTCAGCTTATAGCTCAACCAGGCTCAAGATTTGATTTTCTTTTTTTGGTATTTGCATTCTAAGTATTCGAATGCCACCCCAGAACCTGATTCTGCACAAAACTGCACACTCGTAATGGAAGTTACTCCGCAGACACCCATAGTGTCGTGTCCAAGATTAGACTTTGGTTTAGAATCAATGGAAACAAAAGGCCTGAGAGAAGGGATTGAGGAACAGTTACGACTGCAGAGCCTCTTCGACCCAGGCATGGGACTTCTCTCAGCAGCTTCTGGCATTTTCCAGGAGTACAGAAGTCGCAGATTGGTTGCCGCCGGTTGGTTTGCGGACTTCATCTCCAGAGTAACGGCTTTTACTCCGGACATTCGTCCGATGTTTTTGGCTTCGTTGAACCTAATGGACAGATATGTTTTAACGGGCAGCGACACAGAGTCCAGCCTCGCGGAACATTTGATAAACTTGGACAACGTCAGAGCGGCCTGCTTTTCCCTCTCGGTAAAAATGTACGCAACATACACCCAAATAGACGCGGACGTCATCTGCGCCCGCAACCGCCTTTGGACCAAATCTACAGTGGGGTCCCGGAAGAGGCTGAACCCGACGCTCAACGATGTAGGCTGTACGGAAGATGGGATACTGAAAGCAGAAAAGGAAATATTGATCGCCCTGAGAGGGGCTGTGTTCCCCGTGAGCGAAGGGAACATGGTGCGTCTTTTGATGAGGTATCTCGCGCTGGAGCGTTCCAAGCGCGCAGCTCTGCTGAAACCACCAAGGTCATCCCGAGAGCCACTGAAGGAGATCGCCCCGAACTCGGTCGAGTCACTGGCGTGGCCCATCTCCCGAGCCATGGATCTGCTAGACAGAGCGGCTTTGGACATCGAGCTCAAGATGCGAGTACACACTTGGCAGCTCGTGGCGGTGTGCTGTTTGATCGGGTTTCGGGAGGCCGGCGGCTCATCGTCACACGAGCAAGAACTGAGCGAAGGTGACCTGACAGCGTTGTTTGAAACCCTGAGGCCGGAATCTCTGACAACATCTGTTATCCGTGAGACTGAGGCCTCGCTCAACTCGCGTTGTTCAGTGTGCTCTTGCTCGGGGGACCTCGATCCGCTCGTAGCTAGAAGTCTGCAGAAGATCTCGAGAAAGACTTGCTCAAGCTGCCGAAAGCATAAAGCTCAGTTTTAGATTTAGAGCTTGCTCGGACCTAAGCTACAAGTCAGTTTAGGCCTAATCCCTATCTGGAAAATGCAAAGGTGGAGAGTTTCACAGCAAGGGAAGACTTTCGCAATTTCTGGAAGTTTTATTTTCTCTTTTTTTCTTGGACTCTGTACATTGTGTTTTGTGAGTTTTTTATTTTGTTATGTGTCTATGCATCCTCAGTTTGATAGAAATAAAAATGTAAAAAAAAAAAAGAAATGAATAAATGGGAGGGCGAGATATTTAAAAAGGGCACACAGAAACAGCCTTGTGTCTGAGTGGTTGTTTTGTACAAAAGATGGCAGGAGGAGCAGGCAAACATTGGGTGAACGCACTTCAGTGCTACGCAGACGACCATAATCTCACAGTCCTGTACGACTTCACCTCAGTGCCCAGAGGCAAGAAACTCTCCATCTTCGAATGCAAAGCTAAGCTTTGCGCCCCGGGCAGCACTGAGCCATATGCTGTCGGCCAAGGCTATGGACCACAGCAGAGCGTCGCAAAATCTTCTGCGGCCGAAGCTTTGCTCTCGTCCCTGCAGATTTGGGGAAATGAAGGCGAATCGAAACCCACTGCTGAGCGCACGGCCGATCCCAATGACAAACTTCAAGTGCGTGAGGTAAACGTATTCTAAACACGTAGCAGAAAGCTGTTGTCTGTGCGCGTAAAACCAACGAGCCCTTTGCGTTTACAGCAACTCGGCATCGCAGAATACGTCGCAACCGAAGCTTCGTTCCCATCGCTGCAGATCGGGAAAGGTGAAGACAAATGGGAGCCGGCGACTGAGCTCGCGGTCAAGCCCGACGGCGAGAACTACGTCGGCCAGTTGCAAGTGCGTAACGTATTTGGCTCACCCTTAACGCACAGCGGAATGCTGTCGTTTGTGCACGCATGCAAAACCAACTAGACTGTTGTTTTCACAGGAAATGTGCCAGAGATACAACTGGAGTTTACCCGTCTACAAATTTGTGGACGACCCAGACCCGGCGGGTAGGGTCTGGGGATTCTGTTCCATCTGTAGTGTAACGGCGATCCATCCTGGTGGTAAAGTCACAGGGTGTTTTCTCGCACAAGGTACCCCTGATGTGAAACTTTTATTTCATGCTATTCATTTTTTTTTGTAACTCAATTCTAATTGTTTCCAACTCTGGGTGATTCTCACGCAGGGAACGGCAAGTCCAAGAAAGCAGCTAAGACCGCATCAGCCAAGAACGCGCTGGATCCTGTGAGAGTCTTCCTCCAAGTATAAAGAGAAAAACAAACACAGAAGGTCAAGCAGAGAAGATTGTGGCAATGCATTCAGAGAATGCACCGCTTGACACTACAACTCCGCCTCATCTGCAGCCCATGGACCAGCTTTGCACGTACAAGTGGAGCCTGGTCCTGTTGGCTGCCGCTCTGCTGATTCTTGTGACGTACATTTTGTGTGTTTTCAGCCCATACGCCAAGGAGCGCAGGCGATACAGTATGATGCCGTCTGTCACTGTGTAAATGTCGATATGTGAACCGGATGAAGTTGCTTGGTTTCAAGTCCAGAATAAAACCACAACACCCCAAATATGAATTGAATCTGTGCATTCTTTATTGTATCTGAAGCTCTGACGGCTTGACGGCATGAACAAGCTTGTACAATACAACAGGGACCGCTGCAGTGGGGCCTCAGTAAAATAGGACTCTGTGAGGAGTCCGCAGAGGTGCTCGAGAGACGTCCGAGGACCTAAGCTACAGCGCAGCTAATGTTGCGTGTTGTCGTGAATTTCACAGCAAGTAGAGTAAGACGTTTTCTTGTTGTTGTTGTTGTTGTTTTAGACTCAGTAAATTTAGCTTTTTTAAAGTTTTTGCAATCTGAGTCGGAGAAAAAAATGCAATAAAAAACAAAAATGTGAAGAATAGATATTTAAATAAGACAGACTAGATCACCCGAGTCTCTGTGGGTTTAGAGAAAATGGCAGGAGGAGGAGGGAGAAAATGGCAGGACAGAGTCCATGACTATGCGAATTATCGTGATCTCGCGCTTCTGTTTGAGTGCACTAAGTTTCGCAAAGACAAAAACGTCAGGATCTTCAAAGTCATAGCTGGTCTTTTCAACATGGACAACTCAGAGTGCGTCGCAGAAGGCAGAGGGTACGGATCTTCGGAGAGAATCGCAGAAAGTTTTGCAGCCGAAGCTTTGGCCTTGCTGCTGATGGTTCGAGAAGGTGAAGGCGGATCGAAAAAGGTTGTTGAGCCCAGAGCCAAACCCGAAGACGGGTTGCAAGTGCGTAATAGACAACGATTACTCTAACCGCGTAGCAGAAAGCTGTCGTTTGTGCACATGAAACCAACGAACCCTTCGTGTTTGCAGGAACTCAGTATCGCAGAACATTCCGTGGCCGAAGCTGCGCTCCTAACGCTGCAGATCGGGAAAAGTGAAGACGGATTGGAGTCGGCGACCGAGCTCGCGGCCAAGCCCGACGGCGAGAACTACGTCGGCCAGTTGCAAGTGGGTATTGCCGCGTAGTACAATGGCATTTTTTGTGGATGCACGCAAAACCAACTAGATGTTTGCTTTCACAGGAAATGTGCCAGAGATACAACTGGACTCTCCCCACCTACGAATATGGGGATGGACATGACAACACTGTCACTTGCCTCTGTAGTTTAACTGCGACCCATCCCGGTGGTGAAGTCATAGGGAATTTTGTCGCAAAAGGTAGTCGTAACGTGACACTGTTGTTTTATTCTTTTTTATTTCATTTTCTTCCTGCATCCTCTAGTCATGTTCACAGCCATCCTGATTGCACCCAATACTGGTTGTTTTCTCACGCAGGGACCGGCAACTCCAAGAAAGTGGCTAAGGCCTTGGCAGCCAAGGACATCCTGGATGGTGCAGAACTCTTCCTCCGTGAACACTAAACTCTAGCGGGGAAGCTTGCGGCAATGCATTTCAATGCTTCTCCACCGGTCACCACGACTCGGTCTTTTCTGCAGCCCATGGACCAGTTTTACAAGTACAGGTGGAGCCTCGTTCTGGCTTCGTTGCGGCGTACCTTTTGTGTGTTTTCTGCCCATACGGCAAGAAGAGCAGACGGTACAGCACGATGCCGTATGTCACTGTGTGATTGTCGCTATGTGAAACAGATCATGTTGTTTGGTACCATGTCCAGAATAAAACCACGACACACGAACATGAATTGAATCTGTGCGTTCTTTATTGTGTCCGAAGCGTGAACAAGCTGGTGAAAGTCAACACTTGTAATTTTGGAGTCTGCAGAAGAGAAAGACTTGCTCAAGCTGCCGAAGGCGTACAACCCAGGATAGGGATTTGAGCTTCTCCGACCTAAGATACAGCGCAGCTTATGTTGTACACCATCCCCTTATCTGGAGACTACAAAAGTCGTGAATTTCACAGCAAGGCTTTCACATATACAAAGCATTTCACATATAAACCCAAAACCAGCTGCTTCTCAGTGCGGGTTTCTGTAGGGAACATGGCAGAACGGAGAGATAGAAATTGGAAGCGCGTAGTCCAAAATTATGCCAATCGTCATGATCTCGCAGTCTCATATGACAGCACTACAGTGCTCGTAGACGAGAATGTGAGGATGTTCGAATGCGAAGCAAAGCTTTTCGTTCCGGTCAGCTTGGAGACTGTTTCATTTGCCAAAGGCTTAGGACTTACGGAAAGCATCGCAGAATGTTTTGCAGCCAATGCTTTGGCCTTGACACTGTTGACTCGAGATGATGCAAGCGAATTAGAACCTGTAAGTGCGTAAAGGAAAACGTTTCCTTTACCCACGTAGCACAAAGCTGTTGTCCGTGCACATCAAACCAACATACCTTTTGTGAGTGCAGGAACTCAGCATCGCAGAAAATTCCGCGGCCGAAGCTTCGCTCCCGTCGCTGCAGATCCGGAAAGGTGAAGATGGATCGGAGCCGGCGACAAAACACGCAGCCATGCCCGCCGGCGATGACTACGTCGGCCAGTTGCAAGTGGGTATTGCAATACGCTCACCCTTACCGTGGAGCTGCATACTGTCATTTGTTCATGCACGCAAAACCAACTAGCCCTTTGCTTTCACAGGAAATGTGCCAGAGATACAACTGGACTCTCCCCACTTACAAATATGATGATAGACATAACAAGAAGTTCACTTGCCACTTTGATTTAACTGTGAACCATCCTAATGGTGAAATCTTTGGGAATTTTGCCGCAAAAGGTACCCCCTAACATGAAACTTGTTTTCTTTTTTTTTGTTCTGCATCCTGGTTGGTTTTACAACTCTGGTTGTTTTCTCACACAGGAATTGGCAATTCCAAGAAAACAGCTAAGGCCAATGCAGCCAAGTTTGCCGTGAAAAATTTGAAAGCCTTCATCGTTGTTCATAACTAAACTCCTGCAGGGAAGCTTGCTGCGACGCATTTCAAGACTGCCCCACCGATCACCACGACACAGTCTCTACTGCAGCCCTTGGACCAGCTGTGCACGTACAAGAAGAGCCTGATCCTGGCTTCATCTCAGCTGATCGTTGCGGCATACCTTGTGTGTGTTTTCGGCCCATACGGCAAGAAGAGCAGACGGTACCGCATGTTGCCGTATGTCACTGTGTGATTGTCGCTATGTGAAACAGATGATGTTGTTTGGTACCATGTCCAGAATAAAACCACGACACACGAACATGAATTGAATCTGTGCATTCTTTATTGTGTCCGAAGTATGAACAAGCTGGTGAAAGTCAACACGGAGCGCTGTAGCGGGGCTTCAGCAAAACAGGGCTTCTTCCTTTTTCTCAACTGTGTTCCTCCACTCGCCGTTCCTCGTGCTATCACTGCTGACCTGTGAAAGAAATAAACACAGGCATATCAAGGGTGATATTTGCAGCCAGGTGTTGCGATTTCTAATGTACAAAACAAAAATACATCTATCTACCCTTTTGCTTTGCTTCACATAACCGAAGGGTCCGTATCTGCAACCGTGACCCCCATATCAAACCCTGAGCGACTCTGGGCATTATGCAGGGAGCTTTCTTTCTCTGCTCGCCCTGCGGCCTGCCATCCACAGTTTGTCTTATGGCGTACCGATGGGTTGGACAGTAAGGGTTCTGTCGTGGGCTGGTATGGAGAGTCCATTCCAGTAGCGCTCGGCTCGTAGATGTTTTTCTGAACGGGCTTCCTGCTCAGCCTTTGTGTGATCAGCACCAAGCCCAGCACGATCATCAGAGGCGCCGCGACCATGGTGTACGCCGCCCACTGGTTCCGCTCATACCACCACCAGAAACTATAGTTCTCATCCACCATCGCTGTCGAAGAGGTGACCGTGCAAGTAGACGCTGGGCAATTAGTATACCACTGCTCTGTGCAGGTTAGACAAACTGTGTGAAATCACTGTAGCGACTCCACACGCCACAAGGTACCTTTTTCAGAAGACAGCCGTGTGAGCTGGGAAACAAGTAGCCGGTAGTCAGGGCCCTTTCCAAGCCTTCGTCGTCCGAACACGATGTCGATCCAAAAATCTAGTTACCACCACTCGATTTGCTCGACTTTAGGTCCGACCGCTGCCAGAACTGTATCTCCAGAGGGCTATTTGAGAGTCGCGATTCCTGTGGCTCAGTTATACACGTTACCTACATTCCACTAGCTCCAGGGTAACTCATCCAAAGCTAGCGGTCTTCTCTTCAGCGAAAATACGATCGCGACGTGCCCTCGGAGAGGTCTCTGTTCATCTCGGCTGCCGTAGCAGAAGGTTTGAGCTTGTGGTGCGAGCCCGTTGGGCGGTGGAGGCAGGACGAGAACCCGATTTTAACCCCTGCTACTGGGTCAACTGTCAGCCCCTCTCACGACCAAAGCATGACTCCCGTTACCCCCACAACCGCAGGAGAGGCCCTGGAACGTCGAGGAGGTTCGAAAAGAGATACGCCCGCACCGACGGAGGACGAGACCGAACAAACGGCCAGCTGCGAAAGGGAGCCGTTGCCTCCGATTCTGCAGGGATTCTCACCTTCCTCTTTCTGCACTCCCGCAGAGCAGCCTTTGCCGAGGGAGGGAGTTCCTACGTTCAAAGGAAAGATACCCTTCCGCAAAAGGCGCACAAGATATTCCGACTGCATCAGAAGAAGACTTTTCGAGGGCGCAACTCGCCCCAGCCACGGTGCTTGAGCGGAGCGTGAACATCTGTCTTAGGTTCTTGTAACACCGAGACTTTCCGTTCTAGCTTTGTAAACTCATTGCCATGAAATAAACCCATCAAAAAGTGGTCCGTTGTCCCCTGTCTGTCTTTTGTTTTGCATCAGGGTCTTGAGCACTCGATGAATATGCACGCGCGGGGCACACAGAAGCACTTGTGGGACAATATCAAGGGAGAAATGAAACAGACACAAAACAGCACCAAAGTGAATTGAGCATTTTATTCAAACCGGCACATTCGACAAAGTACTGCGCATGATTTTGTAGTTCGTGAAGACGTTCGGAACTCTTGCGGTCGGGAACACGGAGCCTCGATGTGATCCAAGATACAGAAGACGTTGTCTTGTCTTTGTTGGCTACGAAGTAATCATGGGGATGCGGGGTCCACGTTATTCTATTCTAAATGTTGTTGTTGTGTCTCTCAGCAAGACCTTTCGAAGAAGATGTTGATCGTGACCAAGTGCTGGTTGTAGGCAGCGTCATCTCAAATCTCTGTGGTAGCACAAGTCGGTGCCTTTTGAGTTTTCCTCCAGAAAGGCATCTTCGTGACTACTGCTGCTAGAGCAGACCTTGCGACGTTCGCTGGGTTGCCGAGCGTCCTCGACGGCGGGGCCGGAGGATGCATCTCCATGGCTGGTGTGGCGGCGGAGCGTTTGAGCACCTCCGCGTCGCCTTTCTTCAAGGGGTTGTGAGACTCAATCTCTTTCGCGTAGTCGTGGTCATCCGTCAAGTCCAGAGTGGGCTCTGTCGGTTTGGAATCGACGACCTCGGGTTGCTTGCTGGACGGCGGGCCTTGCTCAGTCGTGACTACTGGGGGAGTCGTGCTCTCGACCGCTTCTGCATCGAAAGCCTTCAGCAGATCCTGACAGAATATCCCAAACGTATCGTCGCATTCGAACGGGATGTCTAGGGTGGTGGGATTTGGACCTTGCACTGTCGCAGCCATCTGTTCCTGAGTAGCGCTTGACACGCTTCCAGCCACGTTCCCACACATCTTGTGAGTCGCTCACAGGGTCTTAGTGTAGCAACAGCTTTAGTACTAAGTAATAACTGAGAGATTGCAGCTTAGAGCCGACAAGAAAAACGTTCCAGAGGGAAAGCAGTGAGCATGATGTATGAGAGTACAACCACGACGAAACTTGTGTCGTTGAACGCTCAGCACTTCTGCCTTCATTCAGCCACGTGTCTGTACACAAGCACAACCTTTTTTGTTTTATTATTTTTCACAACATCGGTAAGGCACACAGTGAAAGCAAGACAAAACACAGGTTTTGGGAAAGTTGACATGCCTTTATTTGTACTTTTTATTTCTGTCTGTCTCATCTACCTGAGAAAACAAAAATAAAAAAAAAAATTACACGCATGCAATGAGGAGAATACAAGTTTGGAAAACACAAGCAATAAAAAAAATGTACACATAGGAAAGCAAGCAATGCAAGCTCAAGGCCGGACCAGTGTCTCGAAGCAAGCAAGTGGGCCAGGATGACACGAAGAAATTTTAGGGCTGTTTGCCGCGGTGAGCCGATGTCTTGATTTTAGTACGATTCTCCCAAGTCTTCAAAGTAGGCGAAGATGTTCGTCTTTGAGTAGGTGTCTCCCTCAAGCGGCTTGTGATCACAGCAGCTCGTCATGGACACGCGCGCCCAAGGGCAGGACTCTCCTGCGATGGCAAACACAGAGGCCCTGAAGGCTTCGAGGGCGGTGTAGTCGGCGTCCGTGATGTAGTCACGGAGTGCTTCCAGCACTCTCTGGGCTAGCTCTTTGTTTTGCGGGTCAGGGAATCTGTCCTTGCTGAACATACCCAGCCAGGCCTTCACATTCGGGGGCTTCACTCTTTCGAATACGCAGGCCAGTCCGTCCACCACTGCTTCCACCACGTACAGGTCTGGCATCCTCTTGCCGCTGGCGGTGAAGTGCTCCGGGTGATGCGGGTTGTTTTCGTAGTGGTGCTTGAAGCCGATGTTCGCCATCGGAGTGGTCATGGCGGCGTGGTCCTGGTAGGAGGCGTCCGTCCTCGACCCCGTCGAGGTGCCGCTCAATCGGCACCTCCGGTCGAAGCTTGCCTCCAGGAAAGCTCTAGTCATGTTCACGGCCATGATGCCGGAATACGCCACGTCTTCCACTTCGCTGGTCTTGGAGCAGTCGTGGCAAGCTATGTTTCTAACGTACCGTCGGTCAGCCAGCAAATCCAGGATGTGTTCCCTCAGCTCGGAATCGTTCGCTCTGGTGCCCAGCTTGTTCAGCGCCCTGCCCCGGGTCGCCTGCTCGAGAGCCCTGGCTACCACAGCTCCGATCATCGTCACAAACATGTTGTGAGTGAGGAATGCAACGTGGTGTTCTCTGACGGGAAGGTAGTGCACCAAGGCATGGTCGAACTCCCTCTCCCAGGATTTATCCACCCGTAGCACCTTCTGCTCCCTGAAAAGAGCCGCGTTGGCCATCACGTGCACCAGTTTGCATATCCCTTCTTGGTCGTGATCGGGCATGGTGTCACTGATGCTCCGTCTGGCAGTTCTCGGGAGGATTCCTCCCAGCAAGCTGTATGCCGTGGAACTCGAGGGGCTGGTCTTGTGCGAGTACCGATTGCATTTGGGTATCAAGGGTTCGGGCTTGAGCTCGGACTTGCGTCT
Source organism: Oryzias javanicus (assembly GCA_003999625.1). Taxonomy (NCBI): domain Eukaryota; kingdom Metazoa; phylum Chordata; class Actinopteri; order Beloniformes; family Adrianichthyidae; genus Oryzias; species Oryzias javanicus. Next base: position 139,487 of record ML136654.1, read on the forward strand.
TTGGTCGTCGACGCTCTCCCTCGAACACAAGGCGGAGGATTTAGGTGTTGTGGCTTTGGATGCGCGGGCTTTGGGCGCGGATGTTTTTGTGCTGGCCATAGCTTGGTTTCTTCTTATGAGCTTCTGAGCAGTGGTGATGGCGGTGGCTTCTGCAGCAACAACAGATTCAATAACAATAGCAGAGATGACTGTCAGTAGAAAAAAAAAAAAGCTGCGTATGGTCTCACTTGCCTCTCGAGTCACTCCAAGCTCAGAAGACTCAGTGAGGACACTGTCAGCAGTGTAAGGAGAGGAGCCGTTCTCTTCGCCGAACTCCCCGTGGCCTGATCTGAGGGAAGAGTAGGCTCCGGAAGCAACGTGGCGGTGCAGTTCGAAACAAAGAAACTGTGGCGTTCGTTGCGATAGCCCACGTTCGCAGCCAGGTAGCATTTGTAGGAGCCCTCGAATCCTTCAGAAAATGGTGAGACCACCAGAACTGAGTCACGCAGCTCGTGGGTTGCTTTGACACCCTCCACCGGCTCGAAAGCTGCGGCTGTCCCGTTCTCCGTGATGCGAAACAGCCCGAGCATGGTGCCGTTCACATTCAGGTACCATGACATGGCTAAGAACCGTTCGGGATTCTGAAGTGGACAAGTCAATGTCACTACGCACATAGTTGTACCGTTGGCGTCGAGGGCTCCCTCGGCCTCCGTCGCCCCTTCCGCCTGATACACCGGGGGGTCCGTGACTGGGGCATTTTTACCGTTGGCGTCGAGGGCTCCCTCGGCCTCCGTCGCCCCTTCCGCCTGATACACCGGGGGGTCCGTGACTGGGGCATTTTTACCGTTGGCGTCGAGGGCTCCCGCGGCCTCTGTCGCTCCTCCCGCCTGGTAGCCCGTGGCGACCCTGAGCGAGGCGCCACACGCCACGAGCTGCGAAACCACCAGCGTCAGCAAAAGCATCTTTGTAAAAGTCTTGAGGTTGCTTTGGGCGCGTTTACTTCTAATACAGCCGATTACAGAGGGTGTTACGAGTGAAGCGCCCTTTTATAGCGTTCCGCTCACACGTCCGGCTGCCCCTGGCACAGCTTCTGGGGAAATTCCGCGATGGAGTTTTCTGAAGCACAGAACAGCACACCAGCGGGAAGCCCTGACTCACCACGTTACTGCTGTTTGTATTTCTGTCGATCGTGTTGCACAGGATCTCTGTGGCTCTGTGGCTGGGGCTCGAGTCTACCACCGTGCCGCTTTCCAGCCAGCACGAATCATTTCCTGAGATGTTTGACCCGTGAAATTAGACGCAACCTACACGTTGACTGAAAGACTAGACATACTACATTTCAGAGTTGTCAAAATATGCTTTTATTTTTCTTCCCCTGCCATTTCATTTCATTCAGGAGAAAAGTTGCAATACAAAGTGTAATTCTTTGAGACACACGTAATATGGAGTCTCTTTTGAAAATACACAACAAGCAAGCAATGCATATACATGGCCGGGGCACTGTAGCTCAGGGACGGGCAAAGTTGAAGCGTTGAAACATTTGTCCCATCTAGATCAGAAGACCTAGGGATGAAACTGTCAGCAGCGTGAGGAGCGTAGCAGTCATTGTTGACGAACCTCCTTTTGCCTGACCTGGTGAAAGGCTTGCTTCGGGCGAGACTTTGGAGGTGCAGGACGAAATGTTGAACATACCCGGATACTTCTTGCAATCTTTGCTCTTTGCTGAGCAGGTGTGTTCCTTGAGTAATCTGGCGGAGCAGTTTGAGCCGTAGATTTGGTAACTCAGTTCTGGAGAATCTGAGCTGCCTATAAGTTGACAGTCGTAGGAGCCCTCGTATTCTGGATCTAAGAGTGTCAATGTAATATCTTTGCCCTGCATTCCGTCAGTGATGTTCATACATGCCCTTTTGAATAATGGCAAGTCATCCCACTTGCTACCTCCACCAAGCCGCCATTGACTGGGCGAGCTTCCATCTGACTCGCAGGTCATAAGCAGAAACCTTTTGGGATTCAGATAAGGACAAGCAAACCCTCCAATGCACAAGGTTCTCGTCTGGGAACCCAGGGAGATCGTGAATGAGGCACCGATAAGGTTCAATATATGGGATCCCTCTGCCTCCTTCGCTCCTTCAGCCTGAAAGCCCGGGGGTGGCGTGCACTGTAGCGTTGCCGGGTTTCTTCCTCGTCCGTCCTCCGTCTGAAAGCCCTGGGGGGCGTGGCCGGGGCACCTGTAGCGTTGCCGACAAGGGCTCCTTCTGCCTCGTCCGTTCTCCCGTCTGAAAGCCCGGGGTGGCGTGGCCGGGGCACCTGTAGCGTTGCCGACAAGGGCTCCTTCTGCCTCGTCCGTTCCTCCCGTCTGAAAGCCCGGGGGTGGCGTGGCCGGGGCACCTGTAGCGTTGCCGACAAGGGCTCCTTCTGCCTCGTCCGTTCCTCCCGTCTGAAAGCCCGGGGGTGGCGTGGCCGGGGCACCTGTAGCGTTGCCGACAAGGGCTCCTTCTGCCTCGTCCGTTCCTCCCGTCTGAAAGCCGGGGGTGGCGTGGCCGGGGCACCTGTAGCGTTGCCGACAAGGGCTCCTTCTGCCTCGTCCGTTCCTCCCGTCTGAAAGCCCGGGGGTGGCGTGGCGGGGCACCTGTAGCGTTGCCGACAAGGGCTCCTTCTGCCTCGTCCGTTCCTCCCGTCTGAAAGCCCGGGGGTGGCGTGGCCGGGGCACCTGTAGCGTTGCCGACAAGGGCTCCTTCTGCCTCGTCCGTTCCTCCCGTCTGAAAGCCCGGGGGTGGCGTGGTCGGGGCACCTGTAGCGTTGCCGACAAGGGCTCCTTCTGCCTCGTCCGTTCCTCCCGTCTGAAAGCCCGGGGGTGGCGTGGCCGGGGCACCTGTAGCGTTGCCGACAAGGGCTGCCCCGGCCTCCGTCGCTCCTCCCGCCTGGAACCTGAGCGAGGCGCCACACGCCACGAGTTGCAAAACCACTAGCGTCAGGAAAAACATCTTTGTAAAAGTCTTGAGGCGAGTTTCCTGTGTTGGACGCGTGTACATCTAATACAACCGCTTCTAATACGAGTGAACAGCCCTTTTGAAGAGTTCCGAAAGCCACGTGGTAAAGCTTCTGGGGGGGGGGATTCCACGATGGGGGTTTCTGAAGCGCGGAAGAGCACAACTGCTGGCAGCCCAGGCTCACCTCGTCATTGCTCTTTGCGGGTCTGTCGACCCGGAGCGTGTTGCACAGGATCTCTGTGGCTCTGTAGCTGGGGTTAGAGTCTACCACCATGCCGCCGTCGAGCCGGCACGAATAATTTCCTGAGAAGTTTAACTCGTGACATTAGACACAAGCAACACGTTGACTGAAAGAAAGACACACTACATTTCAGAGTTGTCGATATGACTTTATTTTTCTTCCCCTTGTATTCCATTTCATTAAGGAAAATAATAGCAATGAAAAGTATAACTCGTTGGAACACGCACGTAATATGGAGTCTCTGGTGAAAATAAACATCAATGCAAGCAATGCATGTACATGGCCGGGGCACTGTAGCTCAGGGACGGGCAAAGCTGAAACGTTGAAACTTTTCTCACATCTAGACCAGAAGATCTAGGCATAAAACTGTCAGCAGCGTGAGGAGCGTAGCGGTCCTTTTCGACGAACCTCCTTTTGCTCGACTTGGTGAAAAGCTCGGTTCGGGCAAGATTTTGGAGGTGCAAGTCGAAACGGCGAACATACCCCGCTTCTTGCAATTTGCTGAGCAAGTGCGTTCCGATATCAAACTGACAGTGCAGTTTGAGGGGTGGATTCGCAACTGTATGGATGGAGAATCTGAGTTCAATATGAGTTGACAGTCGTAGGGGCCATAAAATCCTGGAAATGAGAATACAAGTCTTAGATATGTGCCTTTCGTTTTCTCGGTGATGTCAATACAATTCATGTTGTTGAATTGCATGGCAGTCCACTTCCCACGTTTACGGACCTTCCATTCTTCGGATGACTTCTCATCTAAAACCCAGGTCTTGAGCAAAAACTTTTTGGGATTGAGATGAGGACAAGGTAATAGGTCAAAGCACATGGTTCCCGTCTGGGAACCCAGGGGGATGGTGACTGAGGCGTCGGCAGCGTTGGCGTCAAGGGGCCCCTCGGCCTTCTCCGCTCCACCCGCCTGACAGCCCGGGGGTGGCGTGACTGAGGCACCTGTAGCGTTGCAGTCAAGCGCTCCCTCTGCCTCGTCCAATCCTCCCGCCCGAAAGCCCTGGGGGTCCGTGACTGGGGCACATGTAGCGTTGGCGTCAAGGGGTCTCTCGGCCTCCTCGGCTTCTACGGCCCGACAGCTCTGGGGGACCGTGACTGGGGCACCTGTAGCGTTGCCGTCAAGGGCTCCCTCTGCCTTGTCCGTTCCTCCCGCCTGAAAGCCTGGGCTGACCGTGAGACAGGCGCCACATGCCACTAGCTGCACCACCAACACCGTCAGGAACAACATCTTCGTATAAGACCCCTTTTGCGCCGACAGGTGTCCCGTGTGTGAGAATGCGAGATTCTGGGCGCGTGTATTTCTAATATTGCAAGTGGTGACAGTCTGTTTGAGTCACACTTTTCTGGCATTCAGGCTCACATGTCCGACCGCTCCCCTTCCACTGCCGTGTCCGTGCCGCTCCATCGATGGGATGTTCTCGAGGCGTATCAACTCCTTATTTTTACAATCCCCAATACCAGCAAGGGGCTGATCACTGTGGAGAGAAGGAGAGCCACCAAAGACGCAGCAGTTCCGCGGAATGCTGCCCTCTCGCACTGCTGCTCTCTTAGGGAGAGCTTGACCTGCTTCAACTCGAGTCTCTTGGCTAAACCCTTGAGGGTGTTGTTTAGCATCCCGATGGTTCTTGCCACGGACACCCCTCGATCAAGAAGCTCGAGAGCTCTGTGGGCAGAGGTTCTTATCTCAAGGCCGTTCTCCCTCTCCTCCTCATCCCCTGGGATGTGCGCCCCCGACAGGCTCTGCGGCTCGCCCTCGGAAAGAAAGTCTCCCGGACTGGCACTCCAGCTGTCTGCCTCAATCGTCTTTCTCAGGGTGTACGAGGCGGAACGGCCGTCGTAGCAAAGCGGCCCGAAGCATGCGGAACCGCACACGAGCGGACAGTCCGAGCTCACGTCGCCGTCGCTCTTCGCTCGGCACGCAGGCAATGTGTCTTCGTCAACCTGAAGCGCGCTGCACAGACCTATCCGGTCGCATGTGGGTTCTCTGTAGCTGTAGCCCGAGTCGTTCACCATGCCTCTGTCCAGCCAACACGTGCGATTCCCCGAGTCCACAAATGGCATGTACCAGCGGGACAGAAGAACAGGGTTCCATATTTTTCTGCTGACTTGCAACGATAATCCACTGTAGGTCGAAGGAGAACGGATCGGTGTAGCTGCCACGGGGACGTCCGTGTAAAACTCGAAGGCTTGTCGGGGTGCGCAGCCCGTCATGTCTGCCCTCATAAGGCCCTGCGTGCATACCGAAAGTCTCTCCCTAGCCCCGACGTAAGCGAAGGTCAATGCGTTTAACTGGGTCGATAGCAACAGGGCTCCGCTCCTCCACGCACTCATCCTTTCAGCGAAGGCGCTGCCACTTGTCCCATGCGGTGAGACGTTGTCGTCCGCATCGGCCACGTGAGCCTCCTTGCGGCGTCTCAGTGATTCTTCCACAGTGGCCTCGGCGGCCACGCGGGTCTCTTCTATCAAAGCCCTGTGGTTCCTCATCACGTCCACGGACGCTACCGCCTCTGGAGCACGGTACCGGGTGACCCCGGGGTCTCTCTCGAGGTGTGCGTCTGCCAGAGCAGCCAGGTCGTCCAAAGCCGCCTGCAGCTCCCTTGCCGTTCGAATCTGGCTGTAGACGGCCGTGGACAAGGCGATGTCTGTGTCCCGCCAGCTCCCTGTGCTGCAAAGGATGTCGCAGCCCGGCCGTTCGCCGGCGCCGACATCAGGCAAGCCCTGGCAAGCCACCTCAGTGCACTTTGGGTAGTCCACGGGAGTGAGGAAGGCTGTGCGATTAGAATCGAGGTAGAAATGGTATGAGAGGTGCATTGGAGCTTCTTGCGGTCGCAGTATCTTCCACCTCCCGGGTCTAAGTATGACCCTGGGGTCTCTACGTTGGAAGAGTGGGGTTTCTTCTGAGTGAGCTTCCTCCGGTCCTGGGGTCGTTTGACACAGAGCAAGGGCGACCGTCATGAGGAAAGATCCCACCGTCGTGTGTCCTTTCATTTTTGTTTTCTGTAGCTGCGCGTCCTAGAACGAGCGCAGACATTACAAATGGTCCACGTTGCAGCGGCTGTGATTAATATGGAGGCCACTGCGGCCGTCGCACACAAAGCCAAAGAGCGTTCCAGCGCCAAGACACGACGTTTCCACGCTAGGCTATCAAGCGCGTCGTTCCGTTGAGCCAGAGTTTGAATCCGTGAAGCTTCAGAGCTCAACATCTCCACGCTTTCGCTGGCACGTTGAACGCAGCCCGCGAGCCGGGAAAAAGGGGAGCTCTTCTCGGAACCGCATGGACCCAGCGTGAATGACTCCAAGGCCAAATTGGCGAGGGAACCGGCTTCCCTGGCAAAGTCTCTAGACTTGATGTAGACTCGCTTTGTGGGCCTCGCGAAAAACCCGGGGTAGCTCTGCAGGCCGTCCGTGGATCCCTCTGAACCGAAGTAGAAAGGCTCCGAGTCGCAAGGGGTGACGACGCAAATGGCCCCGTGCTCAGCGCGAATCAGCAGCCTCAGCAGCACATCGCCTCCGGAGCTGACTTGACTCCGTACGGCGACGGGGTACCCCGTTGCTCCCTCAGGCCAACCGCTCTCCACAGAGTCTGCGAGTTCCTGACACGAACTGCCGCCCACCGCAACGCAGTCCAGCGTCAGACTCAACCGATCGCGAGCTCTCCATGTCTTGGATACGGCAGTCCGTTTCTCTCCTAAACCACCTTTGCCCGACAGCCACTCCTCTTCTTGTTTTGTTAGAACCGCTGGAGGCAGCCAGTGCACAGAATCTAGCAGCTTGAGGAGAAAGGCTTTCGTCTCGGGCTCAGACGGTACGGGCACAGACACTTCCACTTTCACGTTCGTCCAAGCCCCGCGAACCCGTCGCGAACAGCACGCGTCTTCCCCTGGATCGCAACGCGGGCTCTCCATGAAGTGCGCCTTTGAGACCTGCGTACGGAGCCCCGCTCGCCTCGAATGTCTGGCTACGCTCTCCTCGTGAATGTAGATTCTGTCGGCATCGACAAACGCCACAAGGTTCCCTCGCGAAGTCAGTTTCACGGCTCGCGCCCCCGCAGGCACGGATTTAGCAATCTCCACTCTCTCCAGCAGCAGCCGTGCACCGTCGTCGACCCTCAAGGGATCGCCGATGTTCATGCGAGAAGAAAGACCTAGCCTCAAGTCCGGAACTCCCGGGATCGACACGAAGCCCTTGGCGAGTGGAGCATTCTCGGGGACTCGCTGGAAAAACATGCCGCCCTGCAGCTTGTACAAACCGTCGACTCTCACACAGGAAAATCCGCCATCCTCGAACGAGGAATTTCTCGTGTAACTGTAGTGCAAGGTGCCGTGCCGTTGCGCGGCTGAGTCTATTGCGGCAGAGAGCTTAGTGAACAGTGGTATTCTTCCAGGACGCCCGAACGTGTGGTCTAGATATCCGAGAGAGTACCGAGACACCCCGTTCCTTGACATGTGGGAAATAATGTCTGCAAGATCGCTCGCTGAGTACACATGACTAGGTGGGCTCTTTCGCTGATCTTGTCTGCCGTGCAATCTCATTACTGCGCAATCTGCAGCTATCTCATAGCGTGCCGTCGGCAGAGTCACCGCGATGCGCGCTCGGTTCTTGGACCTGCGGCTGAGCTCCTCGAAAACCGAAAACCCCGTCTTTACGTGCAGTCCATCGTTGTCGATCAACTCGTCTCCGCGCGCGTCGTCGATATCTACCTCCTCTACAGGCCAGCCTTTCATTCCAGTCCACTCGCAGCCGCGGTGCCGTTTCTCTATCCAGTGGTCAAGGTCCAGCAAGGCGCCGCTCAAAGACGTCACCTCGGCGGCCTCTCGCAAGGCAGCCTCTGCCTCCTCGACCAGACTCGTTTCGTTCGAGTTCTGCGAGCCCTTCCCGTACTTCGTCGACATGAGACGTCCAAGGATCTGTCCGGACAGCGCGGGAACGATGTCCACGCGAGACCCGTACATGTCGCGCAGAACTTCGAAGAACCTCCGGAACGTGGGCTCACGTGGGTCGGCGTCCAAAACCACTACTTTCAGATCCGGGCAAGCTGTCAGCAACCACTCCAGCACGGCGGCCGTTTCCTCGACGCTCGGGTCTCGGCTTTTGGGCTCGTGACGAGCAAGTCTCACTCCCATCACGTGCCCCCATTGCTGTCGATTCATCTCCCTCAGAGTCTCTTTTGCCTCCTGTGGCACTCTTAGGCCAGTCGCAATAATCGGTTGCTGTCTCTTTCCGCTCGGCTGACGCACCGCAAGACGGATGTAGGCGCCTTCCTCGTGGTCGTCACCCACAGTCTCGTCCAGTAGCACCGGCACCTCAAGGAGCATCACGTCGCAGCTCTTGACGTCCAGGGGCGCGTTAGGCGAGTCGCGCTGGGGAGTTGAGGCGCCGGTCCCAAACACGGCGGTCGTTGCCAAGCACAGACGCTCAGTCCTTCGCGTTGTCGAGCCCCACAGCATTCGACCCTGCATTGCGTCGCGGGAGAGCGGTTGACTCGAGACCTCCAGCATCCAGTCGTTGCCTCCCCGTCCGGGATACCTGCGTCTAAGTCCGATCGCAGCACAGGCAGGTGAGCAAGGCCCTTCGGGGGACGTGTACCGCAGAAGGGCTCTCGTGCAGTTGCAGCCGGAGCTCAAGCACCCGACCTTGATGTGTGCGACAGAGGACGACCCTCGAAAAGCGGGCGTACTCTCGAATCTGCCTCTCAGGCTCACAGAGTCAAAGATTCCACAGCGGAAGTCCTTGATGAACAGGGAAGCATCCAGTTTGTCCACGAAAGAGCCCTTGGGGGAGAAGGTCTCCAGATTCTCCTCGTCCCACTGGCCAGCGACGGTGGCAACGTCGAACCTGGCTCTGTCCGCAAACGCCGTGTGGGTTCCGTTGAACTTGAGCAGCGAGCGGCCTTCAGCAAACCACTCAAAAGCGATGGACGTGCGATTCACGCGCACGCCGGCGGGGAACGTGATTTTTCCGACGATCGTGACAGAAGCGCCTTCTCTCACCCAGGCCGGGCCGACGGACTCCAGGACGACGGTCGGCTCCATCCCTTGTCCTTTGCGCTCGCCCAACAAAGGCTCGATCACCCGCTTGTACATTCTCCGGGATTCGTTGTAGGCGCCAACTCTGTTCAAGGCAAAATACAGGTGCTCGGCCAGGTCTGCGCCCATGGTGTCCAAAAGCGGTCCAAAGTCAGTCTGGCAGATCCGGAGGCCGCCCTCGATCGTGCCAGAAACATACCAGCACACGCGGTAAGCGGACTCGTCTTCTAAATCGTAGATCCACGCTTTGGCCAGCGCGTTCAACGCACGGCGCAAAGCAGGAGAGCGTCGTATGTCCACGTGGCCCTCGAGCAACTCGTAGTCCTCCGCCCTGCCGCACACGGTGTCGTGCCACGCGGTCCCTTTGAGGATCACAGTCTCTCCGGGAGGGCACTCCCTCCTATGCATACGGCACGTCTGCCCCGCGCTACCTTTGTACACAAAGTTGGACACAAAGTAGCCGTCGGGACAGACCTTGGCACAACAGGGCGTGCCGTGACACCGTGTAAACAACATCAGGGGCTGCCCGAGCGGACAGTGATGGGCGCACACTGCCCGGCCGCGGTCCAAGCAGTGCACCAGGACATCCGATAAAATCATTTTCTGGCATTGGGTTATACCCTTGATGCATTTGCGGAGGTTGCTTGCGTCCACCATCTCCAGCTGCTGGTACTTCGAGCGAGCAACGGTCCGCAACTCGAAGAAGCCCCCAGCGAACAGAAACCACACGTACCACCCTGGGAACGTCGACATCCTGCTTTCGCCCCGTCAAGCCACGAAAGGACTTTACTCTCGACTAACGCTGAAGCAGTTAATTCTCCTCACGCAGTCGCTGGCAAACGGAGTCATGACGCCTAAACAGGAATTGCCAAAGACTTTGCTTAGTTTGTTTGACGGGACCGGGAGCGTATGCGGGCCTTTCATCGCCGCCGGGTGGACGGTGCGTAGGCTCGACATGGATGGGAGCCACGGAGCCGACATCGTGGCTGACGTGATGCGGTGGGACCCGAGGAAGGACTGGAAGGGGCGCCCTCCCGACGTGGTTTTTGCTGGGCCTCCGTGCGAGAATTACAGCTTGGCTAGGACTAGGGCCGTCGCTCCTAGAAACCTAAAGCTCGCGGATTCGTTGGTGGCCAAGACGCTGGAAATCATAGAACACTTTCACAGACAGAATCCTCGCTTGCAGTACTTTGTGGAGAACCCGGATTCCAGCATGCTCTGGAAACGATGGGTTTCTCACCGGCTCTACGAGGACCCGAGCAAGCACTTTCTGAGTGCGTTTGTCAAGTGCATGAACGCGACACGGGATGCGAAGAGCTACAAGTACCTGGCTTGGGCCAAGCGCAAAGGTTTCAGTTCAGGCTGCAGAGACAGAAACGTCGTCAGGCTCGACTACTGCATGTACGGCACAAAGTACAGAAAAAGGACGAGGCTGATGACCAACAGCCCTTTCGCTGGAGCGCTTTGTAAAGGAAACTGCTCGAGTTTCAGAGAGGGCAAGCACAAAGAAGCGGCTCAGAGAGGCCCCTACGACAGAGGCGACCGAAGCAAGTTGCACTCCCTGGATGAGCTGCACGCGTATCCCGCCCGATTGGTCAACGCAATATTCAAGCAAGTCAGCCAGGCCGAGTGGCGGGAACGACAGGGGCTGAGCCCGTCTACAGTGGAGCCTGTTTTAAAACCAGTGAGGAAGGAATATGTGGGAAACAAAGCAAAAGGATGAGGTTTGTTGGACAACGTGGGCCATGAGACCCGTACTGAAAGAATAACTGAAGGAACTGAGCCTCAGAGTTCGTCGCAACACCCGAACGCTTTTCCTTCTAGCCCAGACAAAGAACGAGGAGTGACTTCGCAGACTACGGGAGTCCGATAGATTGGTTGGGACGATGGGGTGAAAAGGGAGTCCTTTTTCATTTATGTTTTTGGTCACATTTCTCTTCTTTGTATTGCAAATAAAATTCCTGTTGAAAGAAAACATCAACTGCTCTGCATGTCTCCTTCTTCCGTCTATATTTTTTTCAATTATCAAACTCTCTGTGTGTGCAAGTTTATTTGTTCAAAAGGGTCTCTTTCGTGTTTCTATTGAGTTAGCACCTATAAAGAGTGGACCCAGCTATGTCCAGAGCTCAAACTGAGGCAACGTATGCAGATAAGCAACCATCACAACTGAATGATCACAATTGAAACACTTCAACAGACTCGAATGTGGTTTGGTGAGCACTTTATTTTCCACACATCTGTTTTATGCGATTCGGTATACACTGATTGTCAAAAAAAAAGAAGAAGAGGAAAATAAAACAAAAAAGAAAAGGACAGACACAACCAATAACAAAAACCCCATTCTCCCTGTAAACGGTTTTTACACGCACCTTTTCTTCAAACCACAAAACATTTCGCTCTGGTGTGTGAGTCAAACACCAGTGCGCAAAGCTTGGTCTTGGAATGAATCCTTCCATGAATGGGGCACGGGAAGGTCTCGGACCTCTCGTTTGCTTGCACATACACCAGCCCCGATCCGGTCGTCCTCACGGTCACCGGCACGCCCCACTCTTCAGACAGTCTACGAGCCTCGCTTTCAGCCAACCCTTGATCTGGGGCTCCAGGTCGATGCGCCTCGTGACCAGGCTTCCACTGCGTCCCGGCTCCGAGGACGCCCTCGAATCGCGCACCGAGCGATGTCACGTCGGGAGCGATGGGGTTCGAGGAGAGGCCGACCGAGAGAGCTCGGGGGTCTTCGAAGTGTGCGTCCTCTATGTCTTTCTGATGGTTGAACGTGCCCACGTACTCGAAAGCATGACCCTCCTTACTGCAGTTGGGAAGCCTGACGCACTTTCTGTGAGAGTATGGAGCTCTGTCGATCGCTGAGCGCCTGCTCAAGCCAGGGTTTGGGTCCCTGACTCTCAACCATTCCGCACCGGTGGTCCGCCGCTCACCGACCGCTTTTCTGAGATCACACAACCCGCATCGGGAATGGTCATCCTGGTAGGAGAGCAGACAGTAGCGCAAGGAACGGTTCTCCATCTCCTTCAGCAAGGGCCCGTACCTTTCTATCCCATCGAAGCTGCAGAGCTCGACGGGCAGGTACCACAGGATTCTCATGCTCAGCTTGGCCTTGGCAACAGAAACCCTTTGATATGCTGCAAACTTTCCCAGTGATCGACCCAGGTCTGCCAAAAACTCGGCGTTCCCCTTGAGTTCCGGGCCCTTCACCCCGGCCAGCCTGAGCAGGGATTCTGCGGCGACTAGAACGATGCTTGAGACCACGTTCTGACACACGCGCACCCTAGTTGTGGGATCGGCCACACTTGAGAACTTCTCGCTGCAGTTATGACAGCACTTGAGGTCCAGGTCAAGGTTCAGCCTGCTGACGGGTCTTCCTGGCAGGAATACCTCGTTGTAACAAGGGGGTAGATCGGCACAGGATGACTGGTGGGAAGACGTCTTCGCAAGGGTGCTGAGGTGGCCTCGGGAGGTCACGGTATATCTGCGCGAAACCCTGCCCGTGTTGGAATCGACAGGGTCTTCCATGAGAAGCACCGGGTTTATCGACCCCCAACCACTGCGAGCCGGCAAAGGACCCAGCGGTCCTGAGGCTCGACTCAGACAGTAGTCGACCAGGTCGTCGAAGCGTAGCCCAGCGCCCGTAAACACAGTGTGCGTGTACGGGAATCCCTTTGGACCGTCAGTGAGTGTTTCAGGCAAATTGTTGAAGGCAACGTAGATCTCCCCGACCCCGCGAGCGATCCGCGGAGCCGACGCGTCCGCCTTCTCGCGTCTGCCCTCCGCAATGTCCTCGATGTCGCCCGTGCTGCCCTCGCCGCCCTCGTCCCTTTGGCCGCTCTCGTCCTCTAGAGCGCTTTTGTGCTCTCTCTCCGGGGAGCCCCCAGGTCCTCTGCAAAGAGGGGTCTCTGCCCTGAGGACTTCGTTTTCTCTACTCGGCTCTTGTACCGAACCTTCCCAGGCCTCAGCCTCCTGGGGGTCCCCCGCCATTCTCTGGGAGCCCTCATCAGCCTGGGAGCACCTCCATCGAGAAAACGACAAGTGGTCTGACCCCACCAGAGGGATCCCATGCAGACTGAAGTGTTCCTCTGCGCTGCGGTCGAGCAATCCTCCCTGAGCCGTCATGTCTTTCACCTCTGGCGGTCCGCAGACTTCATCGGACGTATAGTGCAGGCTCAGAGCACGGCTAAACAAGGGGTAGTGGTGCATCACGTCGTAATTCCTGCGGAGCATCTCCTCCACCGCGCACGCGAACAGGACCTGCAGGCGGGCTCCGAGCCTCATCTCCTCGTCGTCGTCCTCGGGCTTTTGCGCGTAGTGATTCAGAAAAAGAGAACACTCTACACCTTTGGACAAGCACAGTCTGGAGAAGTCGACCTGATGTAGAGCGCGCCGCAGGGCACTCGAGTGATCGTGGATTGGCGAGGCATCGGGGTGAAAGCGCACGTCGCGATCGAGGATGCAGGCTTTGCTCGAGGATCCCGGTAGGACTAGATCGACGAGCGCTTGCACGACCACGCTAGAGCTGCACTCAAAGTTTTGATCCAAGATCCTCGCTCTGCATCTGTCTCCGGAGGGCAGTTTGAGAGCCTGGGATGACGCATTCCACACGTGCCACTCGTTCTCCTCAGATCCTCTTGTTAGGTAGCAGATGGGCAGGTATTCAGACGAGGGCCTCAAAGGCTCACCTCGAGGACCAGAGAGCCGCGTTTGCGTGACCCCGCTCGCCCTTCCTCCTGCAGGCTTCATTCTACGTTGCATGGCACGGTAGAATCTTTTGTGGCTCTTTGTTCACATTTGTTTCTTTCCTCTTCTTTTTATGTGTTTTTTTTTTTTTTTTTTTTTACAATGTTCTTCTTCTGTGAAATAATCCGTGAAGTTGTGTCAGTCTTAGAATCTGAGCTCGACATAGAACGTGGACCAGACGAGCGTAGACGCTGGGGCGCCCAATGATTTTTATCTCTAGACCTTGGCGGACCAAAGTTGTAGAGACCCTTCGAGAGCGCTCACTAGGGATTTCATCTTGTGGTAACAGCGGAATCCATGCTTCCCAGGCGCTCGACCGCACATGTAGCACCACAGTTTGTTGGTCAAAGTGACATATATCCCATCGGTGAGCTCAGTCCTCCGAGAAAAGTCTATCCCATCCGGCACCCAGATGGCCTGGGGGTAAGCGATGAAGCCCCTGTTGAACCTAGCTTGCCCCAGCTCAACAGCAATGCGCTCTGGCGTGTAATTTGAAGTCAGATATTCACAAGACCCTCCGGAGACAAAGGCGTGCTGGTTCAGAAAGGTGTCACCCGGGGCCTCGACAGATATATCGAGACCACAGGAAAAACAGTGACTGACTGTGGGCACCGTGGTTGCGAGAGCAGCCTGTGAGACGTCTGTTTCCTCGTTCTCTTTAGGCATTCCGAGGCGCGCCATTTCTTGATAAAATAATTGACTCTCCTCAGGCTGAAATTCCTTTGTTTCGTTTCTGCCTCCGTTTGTATCGTTCAGCCACTTCAGCCTGCGGCACATGAAGAAATCAAAGTACGGGTCTAGGCCAACCGCCACGTATTTTCCATTCCTCCGAACAATGTTTCTGTAGACAGTTGGTTCGTCTCCCGGCTGTTGCTCCATGGTCTTGCCTTGTTTGACAATTGCTGCTGCGAGTATGGCTTTATAATATGTGTGAGATCCTTGAGCATTGGGATGGGCGTGTCGAACATTCAGATACCTGAAGTGAGTTGTTCGAAACAGAAAGGGAGCTGACAGACAGAGAGAGAGAAAAAGAACTGCACACGAATCAGACGTACAAGAAGGAGGAGGAGGATGAGGAGGAGGAGAAAGGAGAGCATGTAGCAGGAGAATGAATAACACAAAGGCATACTCACGTCGTTGCTGGAAGATAGAAAGTGAGCAAATGACGATCCTTTGTACCCGGGATCGAATCTATACACCCGATTCTCTGGGCTTCCGCAAACGCTCAGGGTCCTCTCGGTCTGAAGAAAGGACGGCAGTCGTTGGAGTTCATCCATGGCTGTTTCCACCCCTAGCCTCAGCGTGGTACACATGTGCTTGTTCTGAGCCTGCACCATGACGTTGATGTCCAAGTGCAAGAGCACCGCCGCCAGTATAAGCCTCATGGCCAGGCTCTTGCCGCACTGCCTCGGGGCCAAGCACAGGGTGTACGGGTTTGCGTACCGAGCAAACTCTCTGTCCACTTCGACCAGGTGGCTGCACGCCGGGTCCTCGTAATTGTAGCTCTCCGAACCCAGGGGCTGGATGTTCAGCGAGCTCAGCAGGGCGTGCTTGTACCTGAAGAGCTCGTCTCCGAACTGCGCCTTGGTGACGCCAAGCACCACTCCTCTCAAGAGCTCCATCTGAAAAGGCTCCATGCGCATTCCGTTCACTCTGAAATATTCAAACACCCTTTCTGTCATGCGTCGAAACCGATACATGACGCGATCGGAGACGTCCGCGTAAGAGCTTCCCGCGGTCCTCAACTCACGCACCCTCGCCTTTGCGCCTTCCAAACCCAGCTGGCGTATCAAGACGGCTTGCGCCACTCGGTCTGTCATCAGACGGTTGTACTCAGAGACCCTCTCCCGTTCCGAGCGCCTCTTGTCTCCGTCGACCTGGTCCTTGTGGAGCCTGATACGTACACAGTCAACAGCCACCGCCAAGGGGACGGGTGACCCGGAACCCGGTGTAGGATCGCGATCCATTCCGCCTAGCAGCCAAAGGATGTCATCTGGGTTCGATGACAGGCCCCTCAACGGGTCAGAGCGCACGGGGCGCGATGGTTTAGATCTGCGAATGGCGCTACTGAACGCAGGATCGTGCGAGATGCTGTGTCCTGCGGAGCTCATCGCAGACAGTCGCTGGGCTTGCCTTCCCCGCCACGAAGAAATGCGTCCTTGCAAGGCCACGGTGAGCGAGTTCGTGCTGCCCCTCAAGATCCACTTCAGGTACTGCTGGCTTTTCTCCGGAATTCCTCTGCGGAACGCAGCGCGACAGACAGATGGGCTCCAGCCGGAAGCGTTAACCGATCCCGAAACGGTTCGCGTCAATCGCGCGATGATGTCAGGAGACGGCGACCCTGAATTCTTCTGTGAAGGAAGGCCCGGGGACGCATTCGGGATGAAGTCCTTCTGGCTCACCACCGACGGAAGGTTGATCGTCGTCGATTCGCCTTCCGAAGATGCAAAGTTATCGCGGGTGAGGCACCGCAATCTCACCAACGCCCTGACTCTTTGGGGCGCCCAGCCCGAGCTGTGCTCGAAGCTCACCAAGGCCTCGAGCGCGGCGCACTCTGCCTTGATCAGACTGTGCGGGGAGGCGTCAAGCGTGAGCAGAGGCCGCTTCTACAACCTGTATGCCAAGTATCCTCTGCCCATAGAGAACAGGCACAGGAGAGACCTCTGTTCCCAACATCTCCAGAAACTAGGGAGGGACCCCGTGGACGAACGTGACGTCTCCTACCGAGAGGTAGGCTCGGGCCGGGAACTGCTCTCGATCCTTGGGCCTCTCTACGCCACGTATTTTGGTCTTGTGGAGGGAGCCGATCCAACTCTCGAGAGACTGCGACACAGGGTCGATCTCCTCGGAGCGAGATGGCTCATACAGGAAGAACGCTCGGAGCTTAAGCTCTCTGTGAGACTGCGCGACAGCCGTTTTGCCAGATGGATGTTGGCAATCGCTTTCTTCCTTGCCGAATGTTGACACGCCTCAGGGTGCCTCTTGTCGGGGGAGGAGAAAGTGTCGGTATTAACTCTGGAGACCGGCACACAGGTTACCGGCGTACATGAACTCTCATTTCCTCCAAAGAGAACTGCGCACCTCACGCTTACAAAGAGATGAGCTCTTCGAAGGCCAACCTCGGAGGACCCAGGAACGTCGACAAGGACGAAACGATCAGGTCCATGCTTAGCTCTCGTCCAGGCAGCTATTGCGTAGAGCCAAACCAAGGCTTTCACGAGATCTGGGTGCGGGTAGAGGGTGCACGGTCCTGTACGAGGTTCTCAAATGCGAGAAAGGGAATGGGTGGTACGCTTACACAAAATCCAAGACCAAGATATGCGGTCACTCCTTAGAGGACCTAGTAAAGTTGTGCGTGGATGACACACTCAGCCAGGATGACAAGAAGGTGAAAGAGAAACTTCAGGAAGATGAGGATGACGAGGACAAATATGAAAGAGAGCATGAAGATTATGAAGACGATGAGGAGGATGAAGAGGATGAGGCGAATGATGCGGCACGGCACGACTACGAAGTGATACGCAGCATCGGGGCACGTAGGACAGAACGCATCTCCGGGCAAGATATGAGCCCAGACTTCGAGGGTGACCGGTGGTCCAGTGAATGGCATTCTGACTCGCAAAGGACTCGGTGGGATTCGAGAGGAGAGGGTTACCACAGCGATAAGGGCGAAACATCGGCCGAGGATTACGAGAGCGAGGGTGGACGTGGCAGCTTGTGTGAAAACATGGACAAGCTCAGTCTCGGGGCGAGAGGACGACCAATCGCCCGGCAACGCCCCGGCGCTAGGCGCAGCAGACCCAGTTTGGATTCTAGGGAGCCCGATCCACCTGAGGGATATCAATCGACCCCTCTGCCTCGGGTCCGTAAGGAACCAAAGTCCAAGGAGTGCTTTGGCAACCGGGGCCCGCCATCACACTTGGAGCCTAGCAGCACAAAAGAGCTGCAAGGTGCCCCTTCGGTTCGTAGACATCTCAAGCCTGCGGATCGACGACTCACTAGAGCAATCTCACCTCAAGACCTGCTCAGCGAAGACCTATCGCAGCCCCCCAATGGTCAGAAGGGAACTGAAACCCGGGAGGCACCGTGAGCAAAAACACAACGTTTCCTGGTACGATTCAAAACCCATCCGCCACGGTGGGTCACAATACCCCTCGATCATCTCTGGGGAAGAGGAAGCTGCCGATTGCCGAAGCCCGTCCTTGGAGGAGGACTGTGATGTGAATCCTTATTCGTGGGGCTATGGCGATGATGAATAACAAACGCAAGAACTAGGACCCAGGAAGGTCTAAGCGGTTGTATCAGCATTACTGCTTTTTATTCATTTTCACTTTTGTTTTATTTTGTTTGATTTTTGTAATGCTGTCTTCATTTTGGACCGCTTTATTAAACCTCAGCTTTGCTTGTGGTTTATCATGTAGGGACAAAAAAAAAGGTCTCGACGAACAAACGGAGCTTGTCGGAAGAGATCACAAGACAAAGCTTGGCTGAAAGATACTACATTAGAGCAGAGCGAGGCCACGGACTACTGTTTTACTGTTCTGCTTACACTCGCACACCAGGTCCTCCATCCATCCCTTCTCCTTCCCTCGATCGGATAGGACACTGTGGGTTCAACAATGTCAGCAAGTCAAGAACCCGACCTTCCATCCTCGCAAGTCCTGCACACCAGAACTTCGTCTTTCACGGTGGCAACAGAAACGGTGTCGTTTACCACCGCGGCCGATGGTCTGGGAGGAGGAGGCGTCCTTG
The DNA here is from genome assembly GCA_003999625.1 of Oryzias javanicus. Taxonomy (NCBI): domain Eukaryota; kingdom Metazoa; phylum Chordata; class Actinopteri; order Beloniformes; family Adrianichthyidae; genus Oryzias; species Oryzias javanicus. The sequence goes on from ML136654.1 coordinate 158,224, forward strand.
CCACTTTGTCGCCCGGAGGGAACGTAAGCTCGGAGCACAGCGCAGGCATATCGGAACAAGGAGTGATGGATGACTCACTGAACTGCGTCGACTATGAGCCCTGGCATCCTGAACCCAAAGCAGTCCCGACTGACAAAACTGCAGACGAGGAGAACAAAGGGGCGAACGAGGACAGCGAAAGCACGGACGAGGAGAGCGAAAGCGCGGACGAGGAATTGGCGCATGCAGATGGCTACTGCAGTAATCCCGACTGCTGCGACCCGGCACTCGCGTGGCACTCTAAGGACGTCATACAAGACATGCGAAGCATGGGTCTTGATGTCGACGAAGGAGGATACTGGTATCACCCGGGCTCCTTCTACATGCCTGCCACTAAGCCGAAAGGTGTCGTTTTCGAGGAGGAATGAAGAATAGGACAGTACATTGTGGACGTATCCCCTGACTCTCATTCTGTCTCTAAAGATTTGTGTAGTGTTTGTGGTTACATTCTTACTATCACCTGTGTCTTCATCTTTATTGTACAAAACTGAATAAAGTTTTTGTGTTTTCCCCCTCTCACAACTGTGCACATGTGTTTTTATTTGCCTGTGTCTGAGTCCATGAGGGACCTTTGGGTGAGTGCGAGTTTGAAGCACCCTCGCCGGGAAGTACTGAATAATAAAAAATAAAAAAAAAAGACAGCAACACCACAAGGTTGAGCGTTTGCTCTCATGTCCATGTTGTTTTATTGGAGTGAAAGAAGAAACAATACAACACGAACAGCATAATACCAGGGCAGTGGTAATTCACGTGCAATGAATCTCTCCTGATATTCTGACAGATCTTTCTCCACAATGAATTTCATCTCTGGTGTGGCAGAGAAGCAGAAACGCAGAGAGCACGTCATCCCTGGTGTACTCGCCACCCACAGACTTCTTGCCTCCAGTGACTACGGTCCCTCCGCCGTCCTTGGCCGACTTCGATATCACAACGGCGGCCATCTCCTCCCTCAGCTTTCCCAAGAGGCGCTTCCCGTGCTCTGCGTGCAGCTTGTCGGCCAGCCTGCTGTCCTGCAGGCCGATTGTGTCTCGAGCCTCTAGAGCTCGGGCGGTCGCGTCCGTGGCCAAGTTTATTCCACTGCGCGACCTCTTGTACATATGCACGGCCATTGAGGAGCCGGTCCTCGTGCTGGAGCCGGCGCCCCGAGAGACGCCCAGAGCCGCTTCCACTGCCCTGCCTTTTCCGACGGCCTCGGCCAGCACGGCCCAGCCGAGGGACATGACGCACTCACAGTAACCCAGAGTGTCTCTCTCTATGGCCGACACGGCGCTAAGCACCATGGCAAGTTTTGTCTTGGCGCTGACGTGTTTCCCCAGCATGTACCTGGAGTTGACATGGGACCACTTCCTGTAAAAAAGCACCCTGAAACCGGAGCGCACCAAAGCGTGTTCTAGCAGCTCCTTCAGGTCGGCCAACGCGTTCACGTAGGTGTTTTGCTCAAACACCACCACCACCGGCACCTCTTTCCAGTGCGTTCTGGGCAAAAGGACTTTCAACAGCCTCACGTGAGCGCTCAAAAGGGCCGCGTACACCCTGGTGACTTGATCTAGATCCCGGATCTCGAGCTCGTCCAAGGACATGATCTGCAAAATACACAAAGAAAAAAAAAAAGACAAATGTTGAACAGAGTATGTCAATCTGAAACGGATTGCTCAAAGAGACAAAGCGCTCGACAACATCGTAATCATTATCCTCAAAACCATCAGCGTGGCAGCGTGATAGCAGCCTCTGAGTAGAACTGACAAAGAGGATCAAACATTCTCCAACATGTCTTTCTGCCCCGCTTGCCTAGAGGCTCGCAATCATCTCATTCATTTGATGCACACGCCGTGGGAGCTCCTGCTCTCCCGATACGAGTTCATGGTAGCCTTAGCTTCGTTCCGCCGCAACTTGGACCTGTACTTTGAGATGGACATCGGGCAATTGAGGATGGCGTACAGTCAGGTTGTGTCATTCTCACCCGCCAGGATACTGGTAACGGACTCCCTCATCTCCCATTACAAGCTGTGCCGGACGAACGAGGACGCGGGACGGGAAGCTCAGGGTTCGGTCGCGCGCGTCCCAACAGAGTTCTGCGAAGCGGTGACCCTGGCCCTCGGAAACAGCGTGCCGAGACAATTTGTGTACGAGTGCATGTCTGAGCGCGAGTGGCGTGGACACGAGGAGATGGTCCTTTCTGCCTTCTCCTCGGCCGAGACCGTGCGAAGCGGTCCCCTCAAGTACCTGGCCCTGCTGAGGGCGAGCTCGCAGAACGTGACATCACTGCGCACAGTGGTCGCGCTTGCCATGACGGGCTGGATGCTGGAGTTGTCGTGGGATCGAGCGAATCGCTGCACGTGCGGGGTCTGGGAACAGGCCCTGGAGCTCATCTCTTGCTTCGTGCCAGACGCGGAGACCTCTCTCAGCGTACAGGACGAGAACCGTGTGAGCGCGTACATTTGCACCCTGATGGACGTGAGCTCAGAACCCGAGGAGGAAGCGCCAAGTGGCCCCGCTCCTGACTACGGATACGTCTTTAGAGATCTTTTGGTAACCGGATTGGAGGCGGAAAGGGTCGAAGATCGAGACGCCAAAGCCGAGCGGTCGCGACTCGAGGGTTGCGGATGCTAAGACCTACCACCAGCTTTCCGCCTGCGATCTCCACGGCGCAGCACACTCCGGCACACGACCTAGAGCCTCCCCCAAACGTAGGATCCAGACACAAGTAGGCCCTGGTCACGTTCGACTGGGCAACGTCTTCAAGGGCTGAGCAGTTGTTGGACAGGAACCTGTTGATGACAGAAGCTTCGAACGGGACGGTCGTGTCGCTCTTGCGGTCCTCGGACGAGGTGCTGCTGCTGCCTGTGACCTCGCTCTCGAAACCCTTCGGTACGACCATGTTCATGAGCTCCTTCAGGTGCCCATCCACTGATATGTGCTGTGGACAGTAGACACCCAGGCAGCAGCAAGTGAGCCCGGGATCCCTCTCGTGGTACTTGCACTTGAAACTCTGAGACACCACGTGGTAAGCGGGGCCTCCGCGGTTGTCGCGGATATCGGCGACCTTGTTTAGCCAAGGCGTGTGGCTGACATGGCTGGTGATGTGCACTTGTTTCCGACCTCTAAATGCGATGTTGGGAAGGACGGCCAGGAGCACTTTGGAGTTCACAAAGCCTACTTCGTCCACCAGGATTAAGTCCGCGCTCTGCCCCCTGCTCGCCTGAAAAACAAAAACAAAACAAAGCACAAAAAAAAGGTTTAGGATTGATACTGGAGTCTAGATCTCAGCTAAGAAATAAAACATAAAACAAAAGCAACAGTAGCACAGGAGGCGAGATATTGAGACAAAGAAGAACAAAGTGAAGACGAAGAAGAAGGGAAGAAAAAGAGTAGGAGAAGGGGAGGAGGAAGAAGTTGATCAGGACACTAATAAGTTGAACATAATCCAGGACAGATGAACTCCTGTCATCCAGAACTGATAGACGACCCGCAGTGGGTGAGCCACTGCGTGGAGGAAGAATGTGCTTTCGAGGACGGACACGTCCCGGGCTGGTACACATGCTCTGCGCACCTAAGCAAACATGAGTGCTTGGGGTTCAACTGCGCTCTCGTTCGAGCGATGGCCGGCCGGGTTTCTTACGCCTCATCGGAAGAGTCTCTCTGTCCAGTGGCCGGGCTCGCCGCATTTCGCAAGGAGAACCCTGACTTCAGGGGGCCCTGGTACTCTGGGACTCAGGCAGAAGTGGGCTATGGAGCATTGGAAGCGGGCCCGCGGATGGGTAAATCCAGAGGAGAGACTTCAGTTGGAGACCAGTGCCTCGAGACGGCCCGCGTCCTGAAATCATGCCTGCCCACCATGGTGGCACTGTTCTCCACCATCCTCACGCGCAAATTCATGCACCAGTACAAGGCCTTGGAGCGCGGCGAGGTGCAAGTCCCGTTGCAGCGCGGCCGCTGGACCTTTCGTGTATTCAAGCTCGCGGGATGCATCGAGTTCCGCACCGGAGGCGAGAACGTGAGCGTGGACCTGGGAGACCTGGAAACCGTGAGGGATGCCGCACTCAAAAGCGTAAGTGCGGTGTCCACCCTTTTCTGCTCGTCTGACACCAGGGTAAAGCGCTTTGTGAAGAAAATGGTGAGAAAGCAAAGCGACAAGCACTCAAGGAGGGATGACTTTTACACTTTGGTGATCATGGCCTCCCTGTGTTTCTTCCCTTACTTAAAACTCGGGGTTCTGAGCGAACTGTTTGACAACAGGACGTTGGTGCTCATGTTTTTTGACAAAACCCTCACCAGGCAAAACCAGTGGTCCGTGCTCGCTACCAATGTTCACCTGCACGTGAAACGGCCCATATTTCAGAAAGCTCTCGCAGACGTCGACCCGGGTCGCCGTCTGCCGCTGGTGGTGAGGGTCGCCTTAGATGACTACGTTTGTCCATCGAGTGGAGAGCGGAGACTGGGAAGCGGATGCCCTCCGGTGAAGGAGCGCGCAACGAGCCTGCCAGAGTCTCGCTTGGAGAAAATGGAAACAGACGCAGAGGAAGAAAGAGGGGAGAGCCCTGTCCGGCAGGCTTCTACGAGATACACGCAGGGAAAGTCGAAGAGAAGCGATTACGCACGAGCGACGGGCCTTCCTCGGCACAGCAATGCAGACAAGCTCGTGTAGAACGATGAGGTGCTGCCTTTGTCCGATGTGTTATTCATATCTTGTTCTGTTCATTGTGCCTGGCGGCCTGGTTTTGTACATTACGTGAAATGAAATAAAGAACCTCCATCGAAAATGTGTCTGATGCATTGGTTTGTGTACCTATCATTCTGGATGTGCTGTATACTCACAAAAGAGAGAGAGAAAAAAGGAGACATTGCCTTTTCACACTCAGGTTTGGTACAACACTGATTTTATTTTCCAAGTCCCAACCAAGTTTCCCACAAACTTCAGGCACAAAAGAAACAAAAAAGCGACAGGCGAGGAACACACAAAACCGCAATCCGCATTGCAACTGTGCATTCTAGTTAGAATGGCACTCTAGACATCAGAGTAATCTCTCTTCTTCCAGTTCAGATGTCTTCTTTCGTGCTTTCTTTCTGGAGCACAGCGGCCTTTTCCATTTCACACCTTGGCGCCTCGGACGGCTTGAGACTCGCGTCTTTAGACGGCCAGACCCGTCTTCCTCCTTGAGGCATGTGCTTTCTGTAGGGACGTCTGCACGTCGCAGAGCACGCTCTGATTTGAGCTTCTCCAGCGCTTCCCTCTTCCATTGGAGGTTGACCATTGCAGTCACGGGAGCATGCCCGAACCGCACCAAGACATCGTAAGAGCGCTCCGGGTCGTGGTTCGCCAACCTATCGGCGAAAACCCTCATGAAAGTGATCTCGGAACGCAAGGAGCTCCAAGATCCGCTCGAAGGGCACGTGGGCTGAGGCGACGCGTGGCTCTGTGTGGAGTCCTCCTTCTCCGCGCGCTGCCACCGACAGCCTGAATCCAACGTGGTCGTCGTCGAACACGTAGATCCCGTCGTGAGACAGGTCCTCTGGCGAATCCCCCATGTGCACGTATCCATGAGGCAGCTTGCGCAGCGTGCAGTATGAAGTGACGTGAGCGAAAAGCCAAACGAGAGCAGCGATCTTTCTGTTGTAAGGTGTGGGTCTCGTCGTCCGTTTTAGCTGTCTTTCCACTCCCTCGCTCAAAGTCAGTCCAATCAGGGAAACCCTGGCTACTCGAGACACGCTCCTCACCAGGCTCCATGCCGTCTCCACCGAGAGCCCCGAGGCAACCATGTGCTTGAACAGCATGATTCTTTCTGCCGTCATGTTATATCTCTCCGTGTATCTGCGTACGGGGTCCAGCAAGGCCATGCACACATAAGAAAGCAGCTTGTCGTTGGTGCCCGTCGAGGCCGTCGATGCCAAAGATAGCTTGAGCTGCTCCATTGCAAAGCCCGCTTGCGTATCTTCATTTGCAGAAGCCGCTGTGTGGCACGTCGACAAGATCCTGGCTCTTTCTCGGCTCCTGTTCAGCGAGCCGTAAAAGCGGTGGAGCCAGCGCACGGGATGGGGACCCAGGTACCTCGGGGCTTCCAACTCCTCTAGCGTGCGCGAGTACAAGCGAAACTGATGAGCAACCTCTTTTCCGATCGCGATCTGTTTGTTCATCTCGTCCCGCCGCTTGATCGACTCCAGCTGCTCGAGGAACCGCATCGACCTCACGCCTTCACCCACGTGCTCCGTGAGCCTCTCCGTTTCGGGAAAAGGCCCGCCGCACGGCCTCGCCCTGGCCACCTCTTCCGGTGCCCTCGCAGTCGCTGATATCCAGCGAGGCCGCCACCGTCACGTCAGGGTCGACCGAGGGCTCCGCACCCTCGTGCCTCAGCGTGAAGTGGCAACAGGACCACGTCCTTCTGGTTTCTTCCCAAGTGTCCATGGTGATGTCCGTTTCGAAGTAGCACTCCGGACACTCTTTGGAGTCCATGACCAGCCTAGGGATCACTGGATAGCGCAGCACGAATGCGAAAAAGTCCTGGAGAGAGTCGAGCTCTGCCAACGCCTCTTCAGCAGAGAGTGTCCCAAATTCTCTGCTCAGTTTCGCATACACCTCCAGGGCTTCCGAGAATGTCAGGGGCTGGCCAGGCCGCCGGGCAATGTTTTCCCCTTCCTCTATCCCTCGTACCGTGAGCCAAAGGGTGAACTCGTTCACTCGGTCTTTCCCCGGGTCTGCGGGGGTGAGGGCGGCCATCCTGGGCTCGGCGAAGTTCCTCGCAAATTGCAGCAGTGTCGTATCCGCTTCTCCCAGCACGCGCGCCACGCAAGCTCTGTCGTACAGCTCTGCCACTGACGTCCGTGTTGTCACCGCTTGACTCTGTATGATGCATCTCGCTTCGTCTCCCCCGTCATCAGGGCTTCCAGAGCACCCGGAGCAAGCGCGTTCGAGACGAGCCGCTGACCTTGCCACTCGGCCAGACACAGCATGAGTCCTATCCATCTCGGGTCTCCGGAACACGACGGGTGCTTCACGTCGAGCCTGCGTCCTGCAGAAGGCCACAGGGCGGTTAGTTGCGCGAACGCCGTCGCTCCGCTTTCCGAGAGGAACCGCTTGGGCGCAGCGTAGACACGCAGCGGCGAGTGGCTTGAGAGCGACGACGATCCAGTCAGCTGGTTTCCCAGGTCGCCTGGGAGCTCCTCGAACTCGTAGGTAGAGGCACCCGCTTTTGTCACAATCACGCACTGGGAGAGTTCTCGGGCTCGATTCAGCATCTGCCCTCTGCCTCCGCGTACCACCAACGTGACACCAAACGGCCCACGAGGCGCATCCAAAGAGAGCACGTCACCCAGCGCCAGCGCACACAGCACCATGTCAAGGATCTTGGTCCCAGCTGGGTCCGTAGGACTGTGCTCGAACACAGGATTCAGGCCGCAGCCGAACGTCAGCACGGTGTGAACGTGATACGCCAGTGTCGAGAATGCCAGCGGTCTGTAATATCGTACGAGCTTCCCTCCCTCTGTCAGCTCGTACGGCCTTTTCCAGTCCAGATTAGGGGCCGGTGCAAAGAAAACGTGGCCCTCCACGGCAGGGACGTCGAGAACCAATTTTATCTCCAGTCGAGAGTTGAGTGTGACAAAACAAGTAAGGCCTTTATCTCGCCACTTGCACTCCACCCTCACGGGTGAAGGTGTTGGCATCGCTCGTAGTTCGTATTCTTCTTCCGTTTCTTCTACTTCTTTGTCCGTTTCTTCGTCTGTTTCTTCGTCTGTTTCTTCTTCCTCGTGCTGATCTCCATTGCGGGCCGTCTCATTTTCACCGTCTCTGTCATTCTGCGTCTGTTGCTGTGAGTTTTCCATTTCTGCACCGAGCACGGAGGAGGCTGCTCGGCGTCGGTTCCCCTCGACAAGCGATGCCTTTGTATCCACACACCGCCAGAACCTGTCCCGCTCGGGTACGAGTCTACCGTCCGGGCTCCTGTTCCATTTCACGGGGCTCGGGTAGTGCTGTGGGAACCACTCGCAAGGACTTCGCGCCGGCGCTTCGACCGTCGGCTCCGCCGTCCCGGACTCCCACCTGAACTTCAGCCCGGCCACCGTTGCGCAAAAAGATCCCGGGTCCCTCTTCGACCACGGCGAAGAGCGTGCCCATGTATCTGGGCCACGTATTCCCCGAGGCACTCCGTTCATTTCGCAAAAAGCCCTCAGAGAACAGTCGTCACGAAGTCGCAAAGCGTCCCGTTGGCCCTCCGAGGGTTCGGGGTCCTCGGGTGCAGTTGCCAGCACGTGCAGACCTGGGTCGCCCCGAATCGCTGCAGCCCTCAGGGTCCCGGGCACAGAATGCAACACCAAGTTGCCAGAACTTCTCACCAGTTTGACACTTTTGGATCTTTCGATCAGCAGCTCGATGGTGTCGTCCTTGTTCCGCGAGCCGTCTTTACTCGGCCTGGATACGAGGTACGCCGTCCTGCTGCTCGTCAGCGCGTCCACATCCCCTGGCAGCGCGTGGGTCCAACGGCTGCAGAATGTCTGAGAGTCTGCCTCTGGAGTGTACACGGTCACGGCTCGACTCCTGAAAGGACCCGTGACTCCAGCGAACCAAGCCACCGCACGCTGCAGGTAACCGTAGAGACCGTGTCTGGAGCACTTGATCTCCAGCTCGGCGTGAGTGTCCCCCGAAAGCATGGCATGCGCGAGTGCCTCCGCGAACTCTGGGGCAGAGCACACCTCTGCCCGAAAGGTCATGCTCTCGAGCTCCCCTTCGGCGTCGTCCTCGCGGTCACAGCTGTACTCCTCCTCGGAAACAGGCCTCGCGTACCACTTGCCGGGCTCCGCTATTTCGATCAGACTGGACACGGGCACGCGAGACTCAAAGCGACTCAAGCCTCGGTTGGTCACCACGCACAAGCCTCTGGTCCACTTTTTTCCCGTGCGACACGTCACGACCCGAGATCTCAGCAAGTCGAATCCTCTCCACTCTCTCGGGTTCAGGGCCCTCGTACTTCTTTCGTCCACCCGCACGTGCCCGAGGCCCTGGCCGTGGCGGCCGCGGGTCCCAAACGCTTTCGGTGGGGCGTCGCAGGACCACTCGACGATCGCCCCCTCTCCGCTGTCATCGGGGCCAGCTGACCAAGAGCTCCGGGACACCGGATAGTCCCGATCCCAGTCGGGAGGGCGCAAAGTCTCATCAGGGACTTTGGCGAAAGTCCACTGAGTGTCCCTCAGCCTTTTCCAGGAACCCTCGCTCACAGCGTAGCCCTCCAACGGATCCCTGCGCCCTCGACGCATGAACATCTTGTCGATGGCGAAGGCCTTGTCTAGGCACTTTATGTGCACCCTGTGCTCGAGTAGATCTGGCGCGGGCCAAAGCGGGTCCTCGCTCGTCAGCGCGTCAGTCCGTAACAGCGAACAGCTTTCTACTACAACCGCCACGGACTCCAACTTCTGAACCAACGGACCTTCGCCCCTGAGGTAGAACAGCGGGGATTCAGAAGCGAACGCCACTGTGTGTCCGTCTATCACAGATACCCCGGGGCGTCTGGCTGACGCCGTCGCATCGAGTCCAGACGCCCAATCGCTCGCCAATCTTAGGAAACTCCAGTCACCTAGGCTTGTTGCAACCTTGCTGGGAAAGCGCTCGACTCTGTCAAACACCAACACGGATCCCAGCGTCTCAGCGTACGCTTTCAAGAGGAGGTCTTCTTCGTCCCCACGGGGCAGCAGCTGTCCATCTGAGCGAATCTCTGAGACGCTCAGGGGTTTGGGCTCACAGCACCTGATCAGGAGAGGAGCCAGCCTGTGGTCCCGAGAGCAGAGGAACGCTCCGATCATGTTGACCCTGATGCTCTGAGAGTGACGAAACTCCGCGTCTGTTCCCCTGGTCCAAGCGGACGCACCTCTGTGCCTTCTCAGCGTGAACAGCTTGCAGGTTGGGTAGAAGCTCACTCTGCAGCTCTCTGCCAAGTGGCTCAAGAGAGCGTACACCGGGGGCAGCAGTCCTCGTCCGTGCAAGACGAACTCGTAATCGAGCATCACGTCGCCCTTGCTCATCTTGAGCACGCACGGGTGCACGGCTCTGTAGAACCTTGTCAGGCAGGCGCTCACGTCGAAGGCGCTCACCGCGCCACCCGTCGCCAGGACCCGTGCGCAGTGGCCCAGCATCACGGCCTCGTCGAGGCACGCTTCGTAAGCGGAGCCGCACTCCCCCGGGCACCGGTCGGCCCTTTCCAGCGCAAAGCGCTTCGGACGTGGGTTCACCACCAGGTTCAGGTTGTATTCGCGCAGGGGACGTCCGAAGGCTTCCTGCTGATCGGCACCCCGCAAACCGCCCTGGTCTCTCGCCACTTCGATCGAGGGGAAGAGTTGTCCATCTCCGATGGCACTGCCGCAACACGGTCGGTCCGCGGGCGACACGAGCCACGAACGCGTGTACAGGGGCCCTTCGCTGCCCGGGCCCGCGACGAAAGGCTCGTCTACGGCCACCTCGAACAGAGACCCTCGTCTCTCCGGCGGTAGGATTTGAAGATGCGTGCAAACCTAGGCTCCACGTAACCCCTGGCCCGGTCGCTGCGCACAGCCAATTCCAAGCCAGACGCCCCCTCCGCGCCGTAAAGGCCACGCTCGCGTTCGGAGTCAGAATGACTCTGGTTGCGTCCCCTCTCCGTGTCCGGGGCATAGTTCAGCTGGAAGTAGCAATCGCACACTTCGGGCTCAGGGATCCTCGAGGAGTCGCCAAACACACACAGGTCGTCTGTGAGCCTCGCGCGAAAACCTGGGAAGACCGGACGCACACCCCGCGTGTTTGGTATCTTGAGGACGACCCTGTGAAGACCACGTCTGGAGTGTAGCACACCGCAGAGCCTCAGCATGTTCAGGTCGACAGGCCCCAGCGTTCGTACGCCTATCGTTACCCACTTGAAACAAGAGCTCGGCCCGAGCCCTCTTCCGAAGAGGACGAGGTGGCCCGTCCTCCCTAGCGCTGCTCGAGCAGTTCGCAGATCTGCAACAGCCTCGCCATCTTCCTCGTCACGGACCCCGGCCTCCGAGAGCGAGCCTTCTCTTCGAGCTTCCCGCAGGAGCGCTAGATCCACTTCCAGATCCTCGTGCATCGGAAGCTCACGCGATCCCAACGTCCCTAGGCTCGCGAGACGAGGGCCTGCGCCCGGCGTGTACTCAGACACAATTGTTCTGAGCTCGGGCAGGATGGAGCAGTCGCTAGCCTCGAAGCGAATGCTGCTTTCTTCCAATCCTCTCTCGAAACCCATCCCTTCGAGTCTGAGGTAGGAAAGGACAAACGCTTGCGCCTCCCTTTGCCCCAAAGGTCCCAAAAACCAGAGGTCCGTTGACACGTCTGGGCCCGCCAAATCCGCAAACAGTTCCAGCGCGTATAGCACGGCCGCGCAGGCTGTAGAGTCCAAGTGAGGAGGAGCAATCACATCCATAGTGCCAGGAATAAGGCACACGGTTCGGTCGAAGAGGTACTCCGTGGATCTGAAGCCTGACGGAATGACTGAACTGTACAGAGGAGTCCTGGAGACCCGCAACGTGGGAGTAAGGCTTGCGGGTGGCAATCTGTCGTTGCCTCGAGACGCAAGCTGTGAGGATATCAGCAGGCGCGGGACCCCCGGCGCACCCGTCTCGATCTCTAGCAGGGTGTGCCCGCAGGGAAACCACTCAGTCAGGCGTCCGCTCGGGCCTTCGTCCCTCATCGACCTCCCCATCCTTCCCCCTCTTGCGGCTCTCTCTCTGCTTATGTCGATCTCGCTCCTCGTACCACTGGAAACGCCGTCGCTCTGCACCCTCGAACTCGACTTGGGAACGATGACCAGCGCATCCCTAAGAAGGTGCCTCATCACAGCAACGCTGCCATTCTCTACGAGTACAGAGAACGCTGACGGCGTTGAGGTCAACTCCCGCAGAGCCTCCAAGCCGGCGACCACACTGTGGCGCTTTGGGATCACTTCGTCAAATTTCTTTTGACCAGTTGACGACCATCTGCCTGTGTGGGGGCCTCGCGTGGGCAAAGCAAACTGAGGACACAGTGGCTCCAGGTCCCTCAGGTCCAGCGCACGGTTGGATTCCACAGGCAGCACGCACCGCAGAGCAAATTGCGTCCCGAGACCACAGTCCCCCATGGCCAGGGCGCACAGCGTGCGCACGACCTCTTCTCGACAGCCGGGGGCAAAGACGAGGCAGACGCGAACCTTCCAAGAAGAAATCACTTGGTAGAGCGAAAGGCCGTCAGAAGCATAGATATGGCCAGAAATCACTTCAGCTCCGTTCACGTCCCTCTCCTCGACGGTGTAGCACACACTCGCCTCTGGCCACCAGTGAGAAAGGCCACACGAATCAACCACAGAGCCTGTCGAGATCACCAACGAAGGCTCCGCTCCTCTGCCTGCGCGCGCCCTGAAGGCCACGTTTGAGAAAACGGACAGCGTTTCCCTGAACACTCCGAACGCGCTGTTTGAAGGCCGCAGCCTCTTGGGAGGATGAGGATCCGCGAAGCGCTGGATCCTCAGCACCCGACCGTCCCCGTCTGCGGTGACCATCGCGCCGTCCCCTAAACGCACCACGTAGAGCGACGAGGCGTCAGAGAATCTCAGCGGGATCGGGGCCAGGCGACGCAGGTGTTCCCGCTCGTACGCTCCGCCGCACCGCGACCGGTAGCATTTGAGCCATCGGGGGTGGATGGCAACTCGCACGTTTTGACCCCGCGTCCCGAACAGGTAAGCGAGCTCGTCGTCAGACAGGTCCTCCTTGCCTGCGCGGAGACAGGCATACAGGTAGCCGACGTACTTATCACACATGCGGACCAGCGGCCCCGAAGATCCCCGTCGCAAACACGAACGAGTTTGGCCCCCCACGGTTTCTAAACCATGGATTCGAGCACCGGCGCGTCCTCCCGATCTGCGTGGAGCCGAGCTTCCACCGGACATGCCGACAGATCGTCGTCGACGACACTGATCCAGGCCGTGGAGTCTGCGTTTCGGAGGTACGAGGAAGATGTCGCACAGCCGTCGAGCTTCCAACCCGTGGAGTGCGAGACGGCTAGAAGAAAGCACCGCGACCGCACAGCTCAAAGGTTTGCTCAGAACGAGGTTGAAATGAACACGGAGGAAGAGTCGCTAGATTCATTGCCTGGATTCGATGTGCCCCGTGTAAGTCTGAGGCGCTGCGAGAGCGAAGAGACCATGTCTGAGCAACTCTCTCAGGGCAGCGAGGTCGAGCCCGATGACGAACTCGAATACGATGCTTGCTGGGTGCCCTTGAGACGGGAGCGGTTCTGGTACGACAGCTTTCGGAGCACGGGTCGCCCAGCCCCGGGAGATTCGTCCCGTGGGTCCACCCGATGCCTCAAGTGCGAGGCCTACGACGCCCACTGCAAATCCGCAGCCGAGAGCTACAGACGAACCCTGAGCGGCTACACGAGAACTGTCTCTGAGCTCATGTTGGGCTTCAAAACCGTTCTGGAGAGGTATCCTGAGCTGAGGGTCGACACGGGTGACGAACGCCTGCACTTCATGGTTCAGGCCGCGTTGGGCCGTAACAACTTGGTCAGAGAAATGGTCCGCTTGTCCGTGAGGAAGGTGCACGACCGCACCCTCCTCGGGCGTGGGGAAGCTTCACCACCGGAAAGCTCGGCGGTGGCGTCCGTGTGCGAAGCCCTGAACTCGTGCTACACTGACGGAGAGGCACTGAGGATGATTTTGGAGCGCTACACCGATCTGTACGTGAGGTACATGGAGGTGTGGAGGGGAATGTGTTCCAAGATATCCAGGGACCTCACACCACTGGAGTTTGTCGAACTCACACGGGACAGACCCGGGGTGAGCCACGGCGAGCCGTGGAGCGAGGCGAGAGGGTACGTGGGACGAATGCTCGTCAAGGCGTCTTCGCTGGTACCAAGGTCTGTGGCGGACGATTGCGTACAGACGCTCAAGAAGCTGGACATCGAACTGTCCCGCGCAAAGCCTCGGTACTCTGAGATCCCAGACCGGGCCCTCGTAGGACACGTAGGAAGCGTGCGCGACTTTCTGGATGAAGCCGGCTCAGGCATGTGGAGCTGGGATTCTCGCATGAACGATGCTTACTTCGACATCAGGAGCGACCTGGCAGTTCTCGAGAGCCTGATCGGCATCGGCGACATCTCCGTCAAGAGCCTGCTGTACGAGAGATCCCTATTGGTCTCTCAGTTGAGGAAGCTCGTGAGAAACGAGGGCTCTCTGGAACTTCGTCTCAGCAAGACGCTCGGCGAGCTCGCTGAGGCGAAAGCGTCCAGGCCCCACGTTCAGGACGTCGGCCGAATCTTCTGAAGGCACCCCGAATCACGCCAAGATACTTAACGCGGACTGCGGCAGGCCGAGTGCAACGGAACCCTTCACCATGGACGTTGCCTGTGATTACTTGGTGGTGGGCGGTTTCGACGGTGAACGAGAAGATCAGGTTCACCCCTGTTGTCCGCACTGCTCCTCGACGGGCTCCCTGCGGACTGCCCTGGTGTACGAGCCTGCACGCGGAGAGTCAAACGCGCCCTCTGCCTTCATTTCTGTCAGGCCGGTTACCTTCGAGGAGGCGTCCTGCGGTCGCATGGTCCCCTACGTGCTGACACACGAGTCAGCCACCGGACACGGCACATGCCAGCAGGACGGGAACGAGACAGCACTTTACTACGCTGCGGGTAACAACCTCGCCTCGATTAGAGGCTTCTTCCACTCGCGAGACGCGCCGCAGTACGGAACCTGGCTGTCAGATGTCGAACAGTGCGCCGTGGCGCTCGATCGGCTAAAAAGCGCCGCTTCGGTTTGCGCTCACCTGCCTGAGCTGAAACGGTTTGTGCTCGAACAGAAAAATGACGACGGCCTTCTGTACCTCGCCAGCAAGTGGCTCGCCCGTGCCGAAAACGCAGACCTCGGGATTGAGACGTTCGGGCCCTTTTTCTGCGATGTGGCTTTCGCGCCGTTCCTTCACAAGATCATGAGATCTGACTGGCTCGTAGAGCGCAAGCGGATCTCGGGCACTTGCAACCAACTGAAACCGGGCTGGGCCAAACAATTCTACAACGTCCGCGAGCTCTCGCGCTCGCCAGACGGCAGGACGAGGTTTGTACGCCATCCGATCTGCCCTTCCAGGCTACGATGCGGAGCAGGAGAGAGCGCGGCGGACCTAAGCACGGTAGCTCAGGTCATCCTGAGAGACATGCGGCTTTGTGGATATACCCCCTGGTCGGCCGTGCATTCAGTGCGGCGTTACGAAACCTCCATGCTCGGACTCTCTTGTCCCGATTGCCGTCGAGTGCTCCTCACCCAGTGCGCTTTTCTCATGGAGTGCGCTGCAGTTGAGGCTTCTCGGGGACGCGACTGGCTGGTGCGCAACGAAGCTGTAATTCAATTTTGCTGGCTTGCCCATTCGCTGCTTCGACTCAAGGACCAAACCATGGGCCACGAAATGGACCCTTCGGCCGACAGCAACAGCGTAGATTCAAGTTCAGAGGATGAGACAGAAGAAGAGGTGGAATCAGGTATAAGAAGGAGTGAGGGAACAAATGAACGAGGAGAAGAAACAATTGAAGAAGAAGAAGAAGTGGAAGAAGAAGAAGTGGAAGAAGAGGAAGAAGAAGAAGAAGACGACGACAGTGAATTAGGAGATGTGTCATTCTACACGGTCCATAACCACCATGAGGCCGACATGATGGATTCTTGGGCTTTCGGAGTGGTCGCGCATTGCGTCGCATTTCAGAACTACGAGCGAAACGCCTCACTGGATTTAGAAAAGGTGGTGGTGCTGTACACATACGATCATCTCCCCACGGCCGGTGATGATCAGTTCATCCAGAAAGAACGCACTACGGGTGTGTCTCCGGACCCCAGGATGCTTGAGGCAGCGGTTCTGAACGGCGCATTCGTCTCTCCCGAGCTCGACACAAGGGACGATCACCTCGATGAGCGGGACATGCGAGTAACCCCCGCCAAGGAAGTGTTGTACGAGCTCCCGGCTCCGAGGAGGTTCTTCTACCACTTGGGTTTCAAAGATACGGATGGGACCCCAGATGCCTCCGCAGAGATCCCAAGTCTAGTTGAGGGCAGGGCTCAGGATCCCCAGGTGATAGCGGATGCCATAGTGTGTCAGTTTCCTAAAGTTTCACTGTGTGCTATCGACCATCTGAGCCTGAAAGCGCCTCGTCCCAGCTCGCTCAGGGCTGACGCGAGCTTGTTTTGGCCTGTGTTCGTCAACCCAACAAGGGCAAGTTATAAGCTGTTCAAGGCGCTGGCTTTGCCCGTGTCGCCGAGTCCCGCTTACACCCTAGAGACATTAGCTCGAGGTTGGAGACGGGTGCCAGAACGCTTGCTGCTAGAAGACTTTCTGCCCACCGCCTCCGGAGGGTGGATCACAATCAAGCGCGAGCGCTACGAGCGTTACTTCGAGGCCCCAGTAAACCTCTTGACGAGCGCAGGGTTGTTGAGCCATGACGAAAAAGCTGCGACGCTCGAGGCCTTGACGCGAGGGGTTTTGCCCTGCTTCGCGACCGATGGGGAAAGTTTGCCAGACAGGCTGGTGAGTTCAACCCTAGCGTTGTCGTTCGCAGCTAGCGGATTGAGGCTCCTGGCGCCGCAAGACCCAGGAGAAAGAGGAGCTGGGCCAGAGCGGAGGCAACGAAGAGTAGAAGCGGCAGCCCCGTTGGCAGTGAAAGTGACCACGGCGGGTCTGTTGTATTTTGCGGCGTGGTACGTGCTGGTGTACGGGAATGCTATACACGCGGGTCCCAGCGCTGTCAAGGCTATGGCGCTCAATACCGGAGGAACCGATGCAGACAGACACATGTGCGCGGCCTTGAAACTCGAGGCAGTAGTTCGCACTGGGACAGACTGCGGCGGGGAGCTCGGACGGCCAGACCTATCGTGCGACTACTCGGTCAGGGGGTACGATGACTTCAGTATCGTGAGAGCTATGATGATCGTGTTCGAGGGATTACTTGACGCCCGAACAGTGCTGCGCGCAGCCCAGCTGTACGTACCCGAGCTCACGGCTCAGCTGCCTTTTTCCAAGGCCCTGAAGGCCACCCCCGGTACGGTAAAGAGTGCAATCCAGGCACGAGACGAGTGGTTTGCAGTCCGCCAAGGCCTCGTCGAGTCATCTCCAGACGATCCACCTTACGCTTACCTGGGCGAACTGGCCCACGGGTTTCACAGCAGCCTGAGAGGCGCTTGCAATCACGGTGACGAGCGGTCGGTAGCGGCTCCTCCAGCGAGCCTAGACTTTCAAACCTTTGACTCCTGGTACGACTGCCTCCTGTTCCTGGGCCAGAGCGACGACGAAGACGAGGGAACCTGCCTCAAGTATGCGATGCGTGATCTAGCGAGCATGTCTATTCTGAGTGATCAGGAATGCTGGGAAGAAGAACTGAAAGAGGAACACTCGGAAGCTCACGTCTCCTCTTGCCGCCTGGTCTTCTCAGACGGTGTGACGCAAGTCGCGAACCACTTGGTGAGCGACGCTCAAGACTCCTCGTCTGTTCCAGATCAGGTCGGCGGGTCCGTGGTTCGAGGCGTTCCAAGCCTGGCTGCGCCTCCACAGCTTGAAGATGACTCTGAGACAATGCTCGAAACGCTCCTGGTCGTAGACTCTCCAGACAAGCTGGGCTTCGCTGACCAGAAAATGTTTCCCGGCGAAACCGCTTACACGAATGAAAAGTGGCTCTGTCAACGGGCTCGCTCTGCGGGACTGCGACCGGGTCTAAAAAGGCCATGCCTGACAAACATCTGGAACACGACTTACTCGAAGACGAGTAAGGACGTCCCACAATGCTTCGAGTTTGCCGTTCCCGGCTCACCGTCCTACGCATGCAAAACCCTGACAGAAGCGATTTGGATGATGTTCGTCGGCGCGTGCGGACAGCATGAGTCGAACTCAGCTGTCCTGACAGTGGAAGCCCTGGCAGTCATCATACACTTGGCCTCCAAGCTCATCGAAAACAAATCCATCTCAGGCCTAGGGCCTTGCAGAGACATAAAGGCCCTTTGCAATGATTTGTACGCCGACCCACGCAAGTTTCTGCCTGTCGTCTCCTTGGCGGCCGGTTTGTTTGGATGCAATGTTGCAGTCTGCGCAGAGGAGACCGTCTATTGGGTTTGCAACAGTCATCACGAAAACTCGTGGGTCCAGGGTCGTCTGGAATGTGACGGATCCTCCTGGCATGTGAGAGGCCTGCCACCGCACGCAACTCACATTGAAGCTCTGTTCGAGAGTGGTCCCCGTCAAAGACCGGGCGAGCTCTGCGCCTATGCGAGGCTGAATAACCTCAACGTAATCGAGGTTCCTTCGGACGGCTACTGCGGATTCCACAGCGTAGCCCAGCTTCTGTACGACCGCACGGCAACGGAGGACATCCGCTCGGCCTTGTCCAAGAGGACCGCCGAGTTTGTTTTTCTAAATGCTGAAAGGTCAGACATCAGAGAGACATACCTTCCACAAACAAAAGTTCAAAACGTCTCTGAACTGAAGCAACTTTTGTCTAAGCACAACAGGTGGCTCAGCGTGCAGGACGTGGGCTATATGCTCGAAGCCCACGGCAAACGCTTGGGACTCCTCACGGAAACCTCGTATCCGATCTACGATCGGGATCGTGCTCACGTCGTGTGGACTCGAAACCATTTCGAACCGTTGAAACCCAAGGCGCCACGTCGATCATGAGGGCGTTGAGCTGAGATTGTTTTGTTCAGATGTGAAGTCCTTGACGTAATAGAAATGAAATAAAAGAGGCAACAAACATTGTGGTGCACATGTCAATTCATTCTTTATTGTGTTTTTTTTGTTATTTCTTTGCAAAAGGGACATACGGGACAACACGGTACACAGCAACTGCTCTGGTCAAAAGGACCAGAGTTAAAACCCAGCCAGAAGGCACATTTTACTTTGTGAAAGAGCAATAAGCGATACACACTGTACACAGCAACCACTCTGGTGGAAGGTACTGAAGGCACTGTCTTTATTTTGTTATATTTTTGAAAAACAAATATGCATGTAAACCTGGTGCATAAAGACTACTCTGGTCAAAGCGATTCGAGTAACAAGACAGTCGGTACACTGCCTAATCACAGGGTGAGAGACAGGGGACACTCAACATGCTGCAGCACTGCAACGAAGTGTGTGTGGGGGGGGGGGTGAAACCTAATAGTACGTGCTGGTTTGTGTATCATATTCTGCTTGGAGGAATCCCAAGGTGCTTTCTCTAGCCTCGTCTTTGTCCACGTGCTTTGAGCTTCTCCAGGTCGACCCACCTCGAGTACTTCCTTCCTCACCGAGTAGGCTCGTGTCCATGGGGAAGTCGTCAGTCTGATCTGCCAAAGCAGAGATGAACGCTCTAGTGATCAAGTCAAACCTCTCGGACGGGCTGATCTGAGCGAGGGTAACGGGCCCGGTGATGGCAGGCTCCACCACGATCGCGCGATTCCACTTGACGATTTGATTTTGTATCTGTACGACAAACGGGCCATAGGGTTGCACCTCCAAGCCTCGGTTGATCGGCAGCGAGCACATTTTGTATTGTCCATCTTGACCCAGCACATCCTCCAGCGGGCTGCTGCTGCTAGAGGACGTGGCTCTCTGGGAAAAAGCGCACAGAGCGTACACTTGATGGAGGACCTCCTCGTCCTCGGCAAGGTCCATTCTCTCGTGTAGTCGGCCAGATCCCCGGGCTCTAGACAAGATGCGCAGCTCCGCTCCTTACCACGGTTGCGTTTCAAGCGCACTGGAGATACGTAGGTGGTAGTTCCTGGGGCAACACCGAACACAGCGGTGTACGCCTGCTTGAGCTTGTCAGCCACAGCATTGGGCACGTATTCTCGCAGGTTCAGCTGGGATAGGGTTTCCCACACGGCGGCCAAACCTTCCAGGGCACCCAAGCGGACCCATTTCCATCCCACACGTACAGTGTGTCGGCCAGGCAAGCCAGCAGGTCCACCCTGAATCCCGTCTTAACCCTCCAGATGCGAGCGGGCTGTATGCGCTTCATGGTGAATCCGAGAACCCTCAGACACAGGATCTGAACCCTCAGGAGACATTGGAGCACGTGGTAGGCCAGTGTGACCATGTCATCGTAGGCCCACGACACAAGGGAGCCCTTTGAGCACCCGAGGTTTTCTGACCCAGGGCTCTCGCCTACGAACACCCGACCGCCACGTCTTCCGTGTCTTTGGCCACGCAGTGCAGGGCGTAAGTGCGTGGCACGAAGGAGTGAATTTGTAATCGAGTGTGCATATCGAGCAGCATCAACAGAGACTCGTAGGCCATGTGCACCCTGTGCACGATCAACCCCTGGACGTCCTGGACGGTGCACACCGCGCCCAGATAGTGGGTCTTTTTCCCTCTCAGTCGAAGGAGATGCGGCGTGTCGTCCTTGCACAAGCTCGGCAAGCTGTCGACCAGGATCTCCGTGAGCTTGAAACCCCGGTCCGGTGGAGCGGACAGGTCCACGGGGAAGTACCGCTGCTCTGACCGCTCGCAGTCGAGCACGGTCCGCCCTACTGCCGGCTTGTAGGGTAAGCCCCTTGGCCACGAGAGGTTCACGCAGCGGGCGCGCCCCTGGCTCGTCGAATCCCTGTCACCGTGAGAGTACTCTCTGCCCACTGTCCACAAGAACTTTTGACAAGGGATGGCCCCGCGCACGAGGTCCAGCACGGCCGGCCTCTGGCGCGCCTGCTCGTTCGTGCCGCACGGGCTCCAGACGTCAATGCGCGTCGGCTTTTCGAGTCCGTGACACGGCCTGCTCACGCTGTCCTCTGCTGTGTGGCACCTCACAATGGGGTTTCCTATCAAATCAATTATGTCCTTTGAGACCACGTACGTGATGGGGTGAAAGCGAGCATGATCTGCAGTACGCCTCTCCCACCGAGAGAGTCCTCTTGACTTCCACCTCATGCGATTGGCCTGCAGCAGACGTTCACGTTCCGCTGTCAGATCGGGTCCCTCTAGGGACGGCGCCGTGCCGTCCACCGAGCTCCACGTGTCATCAACAAACGACAGGTCCAGGTCCCGGTTGCTAGAGCCATGGACATGACCGAGAAGCGACTGCCTCTCTGCACCTGACTTAGGGTGGAAGCTTCCTGACGTGACTGGCGTTCTGTGCATGAAACCGATTGGAACAGGTTGCGGTGACTCTGCTTTGTCCCTAGTCGTCCATGGCGATATGTTCTCTGATTCCAGGTGGAGGTTGGAGACTGTGTCGGCACACGCACTCTGCTCTGGGTAAAACGACTGTTGCAAGACACTGTACACCACCTCGGTGTTGGGGAAATTGTCCATGGCCGTTTCGGTATAGAAGGGGTTTGAATACTCTTCCTTGAAAAAGGTATCCAGAAAGGTGGCTGTGCACAGTGAGTCGGCCGTGTGGAGAGGGCTCTGTGTTTTGAGGGCGTTGGTCGTGTGGAGGGAGCCTGCCTCGAGTTCGCTGCAAAGACCAGAGGTCTGTAGTGCCACTAGAGCCCTGGCCGCTTCCACTTCAGAACCCTGCATTTGGAGACCCCTGGGCTCGCAGTCATCTGTCTTTCCTGAGTCCATTGAAAAGCTGTCTTTGGAAGAACTTTGCTTAGCCCCAAAAACCTCTGGGCTCACGTCAACATCGAGGTAGGTCACGGTCTTCGGCCCCTCTGAAGGTTTACCCGATGGCCCGCGCGAGGAAGCAAGCTGCTTTATCAGATCATCGCTCATCTTCAGGATGTGCTCCAAGCCGCAGGGTCCTGTCTGAATGGCAGTGTCAGACGCCCCTGTATCGCTTGGTGCGTCGAGTATTATCGTCATGCTTTTTGTCGCCTGTGGATCGCCCAGTGTTTCGCTTTTGCGCTTCCTTCTTCCTTTCCTGACTCGGACTGGACTGGTGGCACGGGCGCACTTTGAAATTTGAGTAGAGAGTAATTCCACCAGGGTCTTGCAGCGTTCAGGTGTCGTTTTGGCAGGCCCCCGCAATGATATCTCATCCTCCCCGAGGACCTCCAACATGCAGGCAAACCCAGACTTGGCCGTACAGCCCATCAACCACATGAATCGCTCTCTCAAAGAGCTCCGATCTCTGGACCCTGGCCCAAGCCACGCGGCGCGCGGCCAGCGCCCCGCTGCTTTTGTTTGCGCAGGTTCACTGAGGCGATTCAGCAACTTGAACCAGAGACGGGTGTTCGCCATGCCTGTCCTGCAAAACTCAGAGATGGCCCCCTCAGTCGTTGAGTGATCATCCGGTATGGAATAGAGATGCCCGTCTCGACGGGGGCTCTCCATTCCTCTACGCAGGGCGGTCGCGTTTCCGTCGCCCGCTGCGGCGTGCCAGATACTCAGTGTCAGGTTCAGACACGCAGAGCGAAAACTGTCTTCGTCGTCTGTCAGCTCAGAGGCAAGGTAAAACCTGGGTATGGAAACCCAGGGTAGCAATGACATCGTCTCTCCTGTGTCCCTGTGGATGAGGAATGCGCATGAAAGCTTGGATGTCTGGCTGACAGAACATGCATCGGTGTCATTTTGGTACAGCGCTCTGCAAGGCCTGCGATTGGTCAAGCTGAGTGCCCTCAGGGAATCCAGGACGCAGACCAGCGCTCTGCGTACCTTGATTCCACTGATCTGTTTTCCCTCGGTCTCCTTGAGCCAGCGCTGTAGTGGAAGCCACCCATTGTCCAATGTGGTCACCACGTGCAACAGGGTCGATTCGGTGCGACCAGTCTGCTCCAACGCGATGCATTCGACCTCTGGATGTTGTCTTTCGATTCTTTGTGAGTTCCTCTGTCCTTTGTCCTTCGGGTTTCCCCCGCGAGACGCTCTGCATTGCCTCTCGTGAGCCCTCGCTGCTTCGTGCAAGGTCTGCTCCAGGTGCTTGTTGGAAACCAACACGCTCAGGACAAAAGAGATGTCCCGGCAGACCCCGTGACGTGCCTCGCGCACCCTCACCAGCGGGCTACTCGATGGCCTTTGGCTCAACGGCTTGGGTTTTGGAGCGCGCAGTTCGTGGCACAAACACTTGTCTCTCACAAAGCTGTACAGGGGTTCGGGCGTCCTCAACTCAAAGCAGTCAGACGACGGGGTCCACGACCATCCCCCGAGCTCCGAGCCCAGTGTGAAGTAAAAGGGAATGGATAAGCTCAGCCGCCCTTCAGAACTGTGCTTGTTCTGATATCTCCACCAGAGCTTGAGAATATCAGAGTAAATGTTGAGCTCCTCTTGTGGATCGCAGGACAAAGGCTGGGACTCGCCCGGACCCAGTTTCCGCATTATGTTCCTGCCCACGTCCCTCAACTCGCTGGGGGATTGGTGAAAAGTGTACTGTCTTCTTTTCACCAGGCTTATGAACAGCATCACAAAGTAAGGTGCGTGGAGCTCGGCCAAGTGTTCCAACCGCTGTAGGTTCGGCTCCGCTTCTCGCGATGAGCTCTGGTCGCAGCAGTCTTTCACCTCCAGCATGTGTCGACCCAGCGTCGAGTCAAAATATATTTCTGCCCCAGTGCAAAGTTGACAGTCTTTCCAATGTCCCGCGGCAAAAAACGAGCTCAGTCCAATCGAGCCTCGCAGGTCTTGTGGGTGACTTTTACAACCAGTGGATCGAAAGCAGGCTGTACAGTACCTGCTCTGTGTCGAGGTCGAGGCTCCGACGAATGGCGACGGAACTGCAGGCGCCTCCGGAAGTTCAAACAGATCTTCCAGCCGCGCGCATTTCTCCAGAGTGCCTGCGTGTAGTCGCCGCGCGGCGGTCCATTTGACGAGGCCATTCTCTAGATCCATGGACTCCGAGGGCTACCAAGGAGCTAAATCGGGAGAGAGACACACAAACAAAAGAATGAGTAAAGTGAGAGGTTGATGGGAAGCCAGAGTTCCCGCGACAAAGCCTCTGGTAGTGTTGCATATAGGGTTTGTTATTTTTCACGATTTCAAGCAACTTTTGTACATGTCTTGTTCGCAATTGCTTTGCTCTTTGAACGTCATCGGCCCCGGCCTCTTGAAAAAAGTCTGTAAATAAGCATCACCTGACGCTGGTACGTTGAGTGTTACGAGTGCCCCTTTTCCACCCAGCGCAGTGTCGAATGAATGTTGATGAAGTAAAACACACAAACCTTTTTGTGTGAGTTGTTACATTTTTCTTTATTGCATGCCAGGTCACTTCACATCACAATGAGTACAAACAACAGACAAGTCTCCTAGCCTAATGGTTCTTGTCTCTAATCAACCATGTGTTCGCGTAGTACGAGAGGTAACGTGTCGACTTTGCAATCATTGCCCTCTGAAGTGGAATGTACACTTGTCACTGGCACACAAGGGTTCTGCTTTGGAACTTTTCTTGTAGTGTGGTTGCAAATGAACACAAAAAGAAAAAAAAAACACAATAGACCCCAGCTTGGCTTGCGAGACACAGGTATACGCCAGACGGAGCGAGAAAATACGGCGGTCGGAGACATTTATACATGTAGAAACAGTAGTCAGACGAACACCCTTGTATTCTAAGTGCTTCGCTTCAGGTTTTACGCCGGTCTTAGACATTTAACACGGCGGTCGGAGAATACTAGCGTTTTTGTATAAAAGCCTTGATTGCAGAGCCCATAGCTCAGAGAGGACTCTTGATAGAAAAGACAAACAGCAACAACCATTGAAAGCAAACCACGCAGGATGAACCGTTCCCCGAAGACGAACCAACCCCCCGAGCCGGAGACGCACGAGTATACACTATGGATGCTGAAAACCGGCGAGCGCGGCCCCAGCGGGGAGCATCAAGAACATGGTCTAGAATGCGATTGCCCTTGCTCGGAAAGCGAGACAGGGCTGATTCCTGTCGCTGGCACGTACGACACGTTCAAGTGTGTCGACTGTGAAATAATCTTGTCTGGCTATAAGATGGGCGACAAGAACCTGAACAAACACGTCCTTCGCAACGCCGCGACTGGGAAACGATGCCGTTACATACAAAAGAAATTCCAGCACCGCGAGGCTGAACTGAGAACCTTGGAAGGACTGCTACGGTTCCAGGAGGGGCATGTTGCCTTTCCGGGGCACGTGCTGCTGGCTAAGAAGCAGTACAGGATGATCCAAGGCAACTGGCACTGCGTTCTCTGCTCGCAGAAACTGGGCCTATCTCATCACCCGGCCTGCGCCGACCTGGCGGATGAGGTGACACGATACATGGAAAAAACGAACCTGATCAGCCAGCCCGCAGGAGCTCTGCTGTTTAACAGCGCGGTGGCTCCCGCTGTCAGCTTTGGTTCCCAGTGGTTGGAGTGCGACTCCGTGGGAACCGGAGGGCCTTGCGCCAAAGCCGCCGCAGACTTCTCCGTGCTAGGAGATAGAGCAAGGATGAAATACGTCCCCGGGACCAAGGACAGACACCACTGCAATGCGTGCGGGTTGGTGCTGCACGACTTTGTCGAGGGGGACACTCTGCTGGGAGAGCACATCTACTTCGCGTACAACACCGGAGGCCGGTGTTCCTACATAGAAACCATGTACACTCGCGACAAGATACTGCTCATACTGGGACAGGAAAGGTTCAGACGCGGAATGGTGGCCTTCCCCGCTTGCGTATTCAAAGCGGAGTATGGCTACTGCTCCGTGGCGGGAAAGAACCGTTGTGTTGTGTGTACCGCTGTCGGCTCTCGAGACAGCCCTTCGAGCGATCACATGAGAGGATGCGCCGCTGTATCGGATGCCTTGGCCTACCAACTCAGGCGTAAGGCTATACCCTTGCGTTAAATTGCTTCACAATGTACACTTCACAATGCCTGTGTTATGTTTCTCTCTGGGGGGTGGTGGATTGTTGTATTGTCATTCCATGGTTTTTTGTTTTCCTGTGATGTTGGCCCTGTGTTGATGGTGTTCTTGTGAAAAGTGTATTTCAGATATCTCTGCAAATAAAGTTTTTACTCATTCAGAACAAACGCTCTTTGTGGTATCCTTTCCTCGGTGCATCAGTGTACTCCTCAGCTCAAAGCAGTCAGACGACGGGGTCCACGACAATCCCTATAATTTCCAGCGCAGTGTCACAGCTTGTAAATGTTCAGCGAGGTATCGCTGTCCAACACCGTGTGCGAAATCATCATTTTGTACTTTCTGTCCCTCGCGTGGTAGTACAGGGTATGCTGCACTGCGAGGGCAAGACAGCAAGCGCCATCTGTGCTTTCCAGAGCCCAGGTCGTGAATTGGTCCGAAAGCCCTGCCGCTCGTGCACGCGGCTCATCCTGGAGCCACTGCTAAAAGGAGTTGGCCTCAGGGTGCCCAAGGAGGACGGCAGCTCATACCAGAAAGCGGGTGAGTCAGCTCGCGGGGAACCCATCCTGCTGAAGGCGTCTGGAAGCTCACCAATTGCTTTCGTAGCCAACCGAGCATCTCCCTCGAAATATGTGTGCATGAAGCAAGAGGGTTTGCCCTCGGGCAGCTCGGGAAGAGCCCCGGGATAACCGTCGATTTCTACGATGATGTAGCGGATGCCTAGGCTCTCGTTCTTGTAGTCTATGCTCCTGACAGCCAAGGGCAGTACGTTGATGAAGCCAAAGAGCCAGGCCAGCACGTCAGACTCTATCCTCAGAGGATCTGGCGCATGGTTGGACCAGACCACGGCGTGCATTCCCCTGATCTTCGGAACCGCTTTCAAGCAGGCGCTCATCACGTCGAACGAGTTCCAACGAAGATCTACCACGCAGGCTTTTTCCGTTCTCATGGCAATGAGGTGGTGCCCGCAGGCGACAGCGCTCTCGCACAACTTCGGAGTGATCAGGTCTAATGCAAGGGCTTCTCCGAAAAGCCTGTTTCCGTACTCGGACGCGGGCACTGCCATGCTGCGTCCTAACACGTACAGGGCGCTAAAATTTTGGCGGCCCGGGAAGAGTTCCAGGGTTATCTCCCTGGGGAGCCTGCTTTCAGGGAGATGTGGTTCCTCAGATCCCCGTCTCTGGACGCAAAAGTTGAACTGGTCCACGACACAAAGTGGTCTTTCTGCCGTGCATCCGAAATGGGACGGGTGATTTGTAGACGTACAGCCCTGGAGGAAGGGTCCGGGAGCGCTCCAGCTGGTAAACCAACACAGAGTCGCAGCATTTGGGGTATCTTGCGCTCCTGTTGCTCATCAACCATCTATGCGCGGCGGCCACCGGCTCCATTTCGTACGCCCACAAGACCTGAGAGTGGGTCTTGGAGTTCTCGTGGGAGGAGCCATGCCTGCTGGAGTGTTTAGCGGAGTGTCGCCGATGTTCTAGCCCCAGAACATCTTCGCCAGACACCAGGGGATCACGTGGACCTGCGAGCGGGCTCAGTCGAAGCTCACAGGAGCAGAGCTTGCTTTTCGCACCGTGCCGCAGTAACATGTTCACAGCGTGACTGAAATTGAACCTGTGGTGCGAGCAGTTGGTTGTGCCTTCTCCGAGAGACCTCAGGCTCACACCCTCCGCTCCGGGGGCGTACAGCACACCGTCTATTACCGCACAGGGTCTAGCGCCAAGGCCTTGTACAGGGAGCAGCACAGCTCCCCCTTGGTTTCCATCGGGTTCGAGCTTCTACAGGCAAGGACCGACGCGGGTATGTCGACTGCGCTGCCAGGCGTGAGAGAGACTCCACAAGACTGTCCACAAGGGTCCTTTGAGGGAAGGGTCCCCGTCGAGCTGTTGCTGGAGTGCAAAAGAAAACGTCAGAAGGCCTCGGCTGAGACCGCTCTCAAGTCTACAAATCTCTACAGGAGAGTTTCCACTATAAGCTACGTGGGCGGAGCATCTAGGGCCAGCAAAGCTCAGCCCGGCAAGCAGTCGGGAGGTGCAAAGTGCCTGGCTTGTCTCTGTACCCTGGTCAAGGGCAGCAAGCAAAGGAGCAGAGCCGGGGTAAAGCTCAAATGTCCCTGCGACGTCAGGGTGTGCGAGACCTGCTTCGTTAACGACCCACAGTGGTACCTGTCGGAACCCCACTTCAGCGGCTGCTCTAACCTCCGTGTATTCATCTGTTCCAAGTGCGCCTGCTTTTCGGGATTCGTCGAGAAACCTTGCTGTCTCTGGATGTGCTCTGGCTGTTCGGATAGGGTCCGAGAGAACGCCGTCGAGTGTTTGCAGTGCTCTAAACCTGCGCCTAGCGGAAAACCTCGAATCCGACGCTCTCTTTGGTCCGAAGCGATGAACGCAAGTCAAAGCGCCGCAGAATCTATTCCTGACGCCCCATGTCTCAAGGAGGATAAAGTCTCAGATTGCAGGGAGCTGATCAAGACTCGCGTCTTGGAGCTCGTAGCAAAGAGCAGACACCTGTCGTCGACCGACTTGGCCGTCCTGTTCCCTGAGTGCGAGCCTCCGCGGGTAGATGCTCATGCGAGTCCGAGGGGGACCCCAATCCAATGTGTCCGCGCTGCACCCCCGTGCTGACCTTATTGGAGCTGCTGGCCAAGAACCCGAGTCCGCTCATGACCTCTTTGGCAGAGCGTGCCGTACCGGGACAAGCCCTCGCTCGTAGCACGTACGACAGAGCGCTGCTCACGGAAATGCTGAACGACAGAGGGCTCCCTTGGTGCGCTAATCGCAACTCCTGCAAAGGGTTGCTGGTGAACGCTCGAACAGGCCCTTTGAGGACTTTGATGTCCCCGAGGCCTACAAGAGATTTGTTTCAGAACGGAGTAAGGCGCCGCGATCAGGCAACGGGGAACCGGAGATGGTTCCGCAGCCGTCCTGCTGCGTGCTGTGCCTGCTGTTCAACCAGTCTGCGGCCGTAGCACAGATGTGCAGTTCACAAGGTTTCAGATTTGAGGCTCATCCCAGAGAGCCTGTTTACTACTTCAATGTGAAATTCGCACCCGACGTGGGCCTGCCCGAGGTATCGATGAGAGACTACCAAGGCTTCCTGGTCAACTTTCAAGGGTCCGTGGGAAGCTACAAGCCAGCATTTTATTACAACTGGAGAGACATGTTACACATGTTACGCAGAGAAATCTCGGGAGCGGTGACGCTCGTTCACCCTGGACAAAGGTAGCTTTGGGTTTGTTTGTTTTTTCCTAATTCAAGACATGAGCCATGTCGCACTAAAAGAAGCCATAACAAAATGAAGAAAAAAAATGAAAATGTACAACATAACACGTGTACTCACCAGAAAATACAAAAACACTCTTTTGGGGAGCTGTCGGCTTTACAGTTCAAGTGCAGGAAGCTTGTTGAGATCCAGTAGAAAAGAAAGAAAAATGAAAATATTTGTGTTCACAAGCGGGAGTTCTCAGCAATATAGATGCGATAGAATCACTGCCCTTCTCTGTAGTGCTTCATGCAGCATATCAACCACCCTTCCCTGAGCCCTGGGCAGTTCATCCTCGATGGAGTCAAACTCAGAGTCGATGCAGTCGTATTCTACGTCGCTGTGCTGTGTCTGCAAGAAGCCCCCTGAGAATAGGTTTCTCCTCCCATAGAAAATTTGATGGCCCCACCTAGAAGGAGCCCTGTGAGATTAGCTTTTCCTCCCTTAGAGAGATAGAAGGCTTCTCTCTCTCTCTCTCTCTCTCTCTGTCTCTCTCTCTCTCTCTCTGTCTCTCTCTCTCTCTCTCTGTCTCTCTCTCTCTCTGTCTCTCTCTGTCTCTCTCTTCTCTCTCTCTCTCTCTCTCTCTCTCTCTCTCTCTCTCTCTCTCTCTCTCTCTCTCTCTCTCTCTCTCTCTCTCTCTCTCTCTCTCTCATACGCTAGGCATACTAAGGATAACCAGCTCATAACGGGAGCTAGACCAGGATAGTCATAGTCACAACAAGGACCTGACGACAATCCAGCTGTCTACCATGAGTTCCTACTTGGAAAAGTATAGCATGTCCAACAAGCGCTTGGGCGAGGGTGGCTTTGGTCGAGTTTATCTGGGCAGGAGGCGAACTGATGGGATTTCGGTAGCCATAAAGTTCGTCCCTTTCAGGATGATGAGATGCATCGAGGTCAATGGGGCCATGAAGCCTCTCGAAGCAGTAACCCTGGACATGGTCGCAAAAGACCCTCCATCCCCGGGATCATCCGCATGCTGGACTACTACATGACACAGAGAGGTTGGCTGATAGTCATGGAAAAGCCTGAGAACATGCAAGACTTTCACGACTACATCACAAGTAGAGTGTGTCTGGATGAAGACGAGAGCAGATCTTTCCTAAGGCAGGTGGTTCGAGCTTTAGCTCACTGTCACAGTTGCGGTGTTGTGCACATGGACGTGAAAGATGAAAACCTGCTCCTGGATCCATTCAAGCATGAGCTGAAACTCATCGACTTCGGCTCAGCTGTATTTCTCGAACCCGACAAAGAGTACTTAATCTTCAGGGGGACCGCAGTTTACGGACCACCCGAACGCCTCACCCAAGGACGGTACAAAGCTCTCCCGTGTGAGGTTTGGTCTCTAGGCATTCTTCTCTACGACATGGTGCACGGGGACGTGCCATTCCAAAACGACGAGGCGATCTTAGAGGGCAAGCTTCATTTCAAGCAAGACCTTTCCAAGGACTGCGTGGCACTGATACAACGTTGTTTGAGCGCATCACCCGAGGAAAGACCAACACTAAAAGACATACTGGCCCACCCTTGGATGTCCAAGCAAGGCTCAGAGGGCCACGAGTGCCGCTCCTCAGCCAGACCCCGGACACCCACGCAAGGGGATACGCCTGGATTGGAGCCTGGCCTGACCCGGACAGCCGAAGCTAACGGTGCAGTTGCACCGACCGGGCGAGAGTCCATCTCGGCTGAGGAGAATACAAAACTGCACTGTTCGTCTATGTTGACTCGAGGCTCTGCAAGCCTCGATGAGAGTCTTCCAAACACCCAACAAAGAACACTGTAGAATATTGGACCAACTGGCCAAGGGCTCATGTTATTTAGGAGACACTGCTCTGGTAATGTTTGGCGGAAACAGCTTTCCCATTGATGTTTGGTGCATGTTTACAAAAGCCAAATAAAAGTTGACCCATTACTTCAATCTATTTCATAATTGCTGTCGTCCTTATTTGTTGTAGTTGTATGTCTGTGGCACAGATCCCAAAAGGGACTAATTGAAGAGAAATTCTGTTTTATATATTTGTTTTTATTTATGGAAAATGATACAACAATCGCTTTGTGTAGAGACTGAACATGCAAAAATACATCTTCAAGTATACACAAACTACAAAGTGGTAATGTTATACAGAGGTTACATCATTTTGAATAACGGATAAAGTGTCACAACAATCATGCTTGATAATAATAGAGATTACAATAAAAGCGGTTACAAAGAGTATATTATACAGAGGTTAAATGATTTTGATTAACTGATAAAGCAATCACGCCTGATTATACTAAAGATGTTACATAGATTAAAACACATTGTGTCAAATAAAGGGAAAAGATTACATTTTGAGAGGAGTACTCGAAGGCAAAGGAGTAAAAAGGGGACATGAAAAAATTAGAGAATAAAAGATATTTTGAAAAGCCACTCGAATCCACAGTAATCGCAAAACGGAACGAGTAGTGGCAGCAGTGGACATAGATTCATAATTTCAAATAAAGAGGGAAATACATCAAGAATAAGTATTGGTAGCGGCACTGGAAGGAGAGGACTAAAAAAAAAGGTACCAAAGAAAATCAAAGAATTAAAAAAACTTGAAAATAAAAGCCATTCTATCCACTCGAATCCACAGTCATTACACAATGGAATGAGGAGAAGCAGCAGTAGACATACTTCAACACTATAATGTTACATATAGTATTCCATCCAGTGGTTAAATGTTTTTGAAGAACTGATAAAACAATCAGGCTTGATTATGATAAATGAGGTTACATAGATTGATAAATTCAAATAAAGGGGGGTAATATTTTGATACTAGCACTGTACAAAAAAAAAAAAAGTACAGAAGAAAATCAAAGAATCAAAACAAAAGTTAAAAAGCCAATCAAAGCCTTAGTCATTACACAATGGAATGAGTAGTAGCAGCAGTAGATATACATCAACAACAAAAGAATAAAAAAGGTACCCTTACCCACCAAGCTTTAACACTTTGGCGATGAGTACTAGCAGCAATGGCCATGGTTTGAGGGCTACCAACTTAGAAGACTACTTACTGGCTCTGCTAAATTTTGCGGAAGCCGTACGTTGGAGCTCTTTTCCAGAGTCACCAGTATCTAAGTGTAGCCGGCACAATCACACTTGATTATAATGAAAAACAATGTTACATAGAGTAATTTAGATTCTTCAAAATAAAGAGGGGAAAAAAAAGGTTACATTTCGAGAGGAGTACTGGGGAGCAGAGGACTAAAAAGAGGACCACAAAAAATTCAAAAAGTAAAAGAGTTTCTAAAAAGCCACTCAAATCCACAGTCATCACACAATGGAACGAGTAGTAGCAGCAGTAGACATACCTCAAAAATATGACCCCCTACCCCTATCCACCAAGCTTTAACACTTTGGTGATGAGTACTAGCAGCAACGGACATGGTGTCAGGGCTGCCAGCTTACAAGACTACGTACTGGCTTTGAAAGTTTTGGTGGAAGAAAACAAAAAAAAACAATTTAGAGGCCAGCAGGACACAGGATTGGCAATATCCCACCCAGGCTGACGTATATCACTTTCCTCCAGCCTATATCTGCACTAGTACGCAGGAATTGAGGAGATGAGGGGAAAAACCTTTAGGTTCACAATTGAAGCGCCCCAATGCAACACTTGGCTTTGCAGAAGCCCTATGACTGCCCTGCACTGTCACATTGGATGACGTTTTGATGCTTGAAGTACATAAGCTGGGACGGGTCCTGTAGGATGGTGGTCGATATGACACCGGGACCGATCATCGTGGGGTTAGCCTGGAAAAATGAAGCATAACAGCAAGAATTGAGAGGGCATGCTATTTCTCTTGTATTATTGTTTTAGTTTTGTTAAATTCATTCAGTCAAAGATGTACGGACCATTGCAACAACATTATTTGGCCCCTGCTTTCCTACCCCTAGTATACTCGAGCTAATACGATCATGTAGATTGAGAAAATTCAGTCCACAGGCCTCTCTGTGCTTACATTCTTGGACAGCAGCGCTCACACCGTGTCCATGTTATGCTTACCTTGGTGAGAAAGGATCGCATGTCGGCAGTTGTACTTCTGGATTGTGAGGCCTTTGACACGTGAGAAGATGAGAAGATTCTGCCAAGGGATGCTTGATTCGGTTCCGAGCAGCGTAGTCCATCTTGTGAAAGCGGTCGGGGACGAAATGGTGGCCAGAATGTTCTGCAGCAAGGTTATCATCATGAGCTGAACTTCGCGATCACCATAGGACCAGCAGAGTAGACCGAGAAATAAGAGGTTACGAAGAAGAATCGTCCCGCTGCCCGCCTGACAGACTTGGCCAGTGTCAGCGGCTGAAAGTTTCCTAAAAGAAAAGCATGAAAACAAAAAACAAATAAATTAGCTCCAATCATCATTGAAAGAGTTCAATCCCTTTTGAAAGAGTCAGACCCCTATTCCATCAGCAAGAGTCACACTCCCATTAAACTCCCAACCTGTCCCAGAAAGACTCAAACCGACATTGACAAAGCCCGATCCTCAAGTAGCGAGCGTCTCTGAGAGAGTATGACACATATCAGGAAACCCTGACCAGTATTGATGTGGTCCAACAGGTGAATCTTCAACTGATTCAAGCCTATCTGAATATACCACTCTGCTGTCTGAATAGATGGTCGAGGCAGTCAGTCGAGATCGAGGTCATAATACTCAGCTTCCCATCCGTCCATCCACTCTACCCTCCCAGTACAATGGCCGGTGTGTTGGCGACAAAGTATCCAGCGAGTTATACGGTCATCCGAATATCCCTCCCATGCCTCAACTGCGTCACATATGAAGTTGTTGTCATCGAGTCTTCTGTAGCCATCGTTGCGTTGAGGGAACAATTTGTCGGTCTGGGTAGCTACCTCCGTTGATCGCCGTTGCACATTGCTGTGATCCGGTGAGAGCAGTTGAGCTGTGACGAGATGAGGTCCGGTTGGAGATGGAGGTCTAGCTTGAATACATTTGTCAAGCCTTTGAGGCTCAAAGCTCCTCATCACACAGGACATTGCAGGCCAACAACTGACTGAAAAATTCAGCGAACGTTAATATAACGAAAGCAGCTTTTAAGAGTCCGACCCTCGTTCAGAGATTCCGACCGGCACTGAAAAAGTACAACTCACCTAGAAATACTCCAACAAGTCTTGTCCAAGGCATGAATCATCAGCAGTCTTAGGCCTGTTCAAATGTACCACTTTCTTGTCTGACATGACTGTAACTGGTGCAGGCGTCACTGTGTCATCGGGGTCATGATCCCGTCTCGCATCGAAACCTTGAAACCGCTGCGCTGTGTACTGGCGATGAGTTATCCAGCGGGTTATATTGTCATCTGAAGTATACGAGAAGTCCCTGTGTGCTTGGTATCTGCCCTTCTCCCATTTGTTGCGCTCCCAGCCGAATAAGTCGTCTCCCCAGAAACGATAGCTGCGTTGCGGGAAAGATTGCTCGGTCTGGGTAGCTACATGAGTCGATGTCCGGTCCACGTTGCTGCGATCCGGTGAGAGCACTCGAATTGAGAAGAGAGGAGGTCCGCTTGGAGACGGAGGTCTAGCTTGAACACTTTTATCAAGTGTTTGAGGCCCAAAGGAACTCATTGCATGAGATCTTGCAGACCAACATCTGACTGGATAAATTCAGCGAACGCTAGTACTTAGAGCAGACACGACCGTCTTGTAGACATCCCAGTCGTCTCCAACATTCTGTGCTTGCGTTGCGTAGTTATCTTTCACAGGCGTCCATCGAAGACCTGAAATCCCGTCTACCTTTACCTGTGGGAGGGAGAGCTTCGATCTTCACTGAAGGAGTTCAACTCACATTGAAAGAGCTCGACCCTCATGCCGCCTCCGAAAAAGTCAGCCTCCAATTGAAAATACCCCAAACCCTCCCTGAAAAACTAAAACCTGTATCGAGGAGAGTCTGAGCCATCTCCAGTATCCCATCTCCACCCCAGCAAGCGTTATATATTACTTCTCATTGCTAAATGTTGTCTCCGGCCACCCTTCGCGTCGTCCGACCCTAGTGGAGAAAGTCCGACCGTGACCGAGAGAGTCCGACTCGCACCGAAAGGCTCAAACCCTTATCGAGAGAGTCCGACTCTGCGAAGGTCTCCGGCCAGCCTTCGCGATGTATGGCCTAAGGTGGAAAGAATCCACGCCGTGGGAGCTCCTGCTCTCCCGATACGAGTTATGATGGTAGCTCCAGCTTCGTTCCGCCGCAACTTGGACCTGTCCTTTGAGATGGACATCGGGCAACTGAGAATGGCGTACAGTCAGGTTGTGTCATTCTCACCTGCCAGGATACTGGTGACGGACTCCCTCATCTCCCATTACAAGCTGTGCTGGACGAACGAGGACTCGGGACGGGAAGCTCAGAGTTTAAGGAAGACAGACGCGCGGAACGGGAGAGACTTTGGCGTGCAAAGGACGATGTTAATTTTGTCTAATTGTTTAAACGTTCCTCATTATTTTATTTGTGAAGGTTTGTGGCGGTGTGCCTGCGTGTGTGTGTTTCCACTGTTTGTACACCAGAGGGTGCCAAATATCTTTTCATCCAGCACCAACAGGCCAGAAGATCAACTGTGGAACATTACTATTTTGAGTGGGGTCACCTGGATAGAGGATAGAAAGATCTTGCCCACTTTGGCATGTGAAATGGTTAGTACTGTTGTGAGAAATGTACCGATTTGCTTATGAAAACACTATTTACACAGTCTCTGATGTCTCACAGTCTATCTCCTCCTTACGTTTCTAAGAACTATGTACAGTACTCTGACTTTTTCCCCCATAAAACTCTGAAGAAAAGAATGAATTCTTCTTTTAATCCTTTGTCATTTGGGATTGCAGCCACTCGCATACATGGTCTTTATTTACATGATTTGGCTGTTGCAACAGGGCTAATATGAAAGGATAGCTTTAATATATATTGTGTCCACCACAGATTAAAGAAAATAAAGCTGTTTTGGGTGTTTTGTGATATGCTGCATTTATTGAAGCACAAAGAAGCAGTCCACACGGGAAGAGTTTTGCTGATTTGCAAAAATCTCGAAAACAGTGCATGTTTCCTTTTGTACTTTTACCTATTTCGCCTGTCAGGGAGCAGACCTGGTTAGGGAAACGGTTTTTAAAATGACCCCCCTTAACATACTCACAAAGACACTTTTGTTTCATGTCCTTTGATAGCACAAGGGATATATATAACTTCTCATTGTTAAATGTTGTAATGTTATATATCCCTTCCACACCCCAAGATTAGCAATATTTCCTATCCACTGCGCTGCTAAGCGGGGTAAAAGTTAGTAATATCTATTATCCACTGCGCTGCTAAGCGGGGTATAGATGACACCGGTCAAAAGAGCGACATGCTATTTTGAAGACTACAAATAGAAAAGGTCTAAAAAAAAAATCATAGGCGCACAAAACAAATGAAATGGATGAGTGTATTAAAACAAATGGAGGATTTGGCCCCATCTCGTGGCAGGAATAAGGTATTGCACCCATAGGTATTTGTAGTCCATCTCTACAACAATTTGCTGAAGTGACGAGAAAAGTGCTTCAAATGAAATTGATAATTATTATTATTGTCATCATCTGGTGGTGGTGGGCGGGAGAGGGGGTTGTTGTTGATGATGATGGAGGAAAACATAATTAGCACCCTAGGGGATTTTGTCTTTTAACATGGAAAGTACCCAAAAGTCATTGACAGAAGGGAAGGAGTGAAACGTGCGCCCCCCTCCCTTCTAGTTGTCGAGGGGAAGATCTGAACCTAGGAGTGACCCCAGTGGCCAAGGGAGCAAGTAAAACCCAAAACACCTCAGAAGTCAAGCGAGGAAGTGAAGGTGTAAAATGAAGTCCCCCCCCCTACCCATGGCGGTCTGGAGAAGAACTGCGCTTGCAATGAATCTTCTGGGGTCCCAAAAAGAATAAATGAATAAATAAATAAATAAATATGGGGTCAACATGACATAGGAAAGCATTGAAAGAAGTGAACGTGTAAACCGCCGCCCCCTGGGGTAGAGGAAAGAACTGAACCTGGAGCGGGTACCCCAGTGGCCAAGGGAGGAAATGAGACAGAGTGTCCGACCACCACTCAGAACGTCCGACCAGCATTCACAGTGTCCGACCAGCATTCACAGTGTCCGACCACCATTCACAGTGTCCGACCAGCATTCACAGTGTCCGACCAGCACTCAGAACGTCCGACCAGCATTCAGTGTACCACCACTCAGAACGTCCGACCAGCATTCACAGTGTCCGACCAGCATTCACAGTGTCCGACCACCATTCACAGTGTCCGACCAGCATTCACAGTGTCCGACCAGCACTCAGAACGTCCGACCAGCATTCACAGTGTCCGACCACCACTCAGAACGTCCGACCAGCATTCACAGTGTCCGACCAGCATTCACAGTGTCCGACCAGCATTCAGAGTGTCCGACCACCATTCACAGTGTCCGACCAGCATTCACAGTGTCCGACCAGCATTCAGAGTGTCCGACCACCATTCACAGTGTCCGACCAGCATTCAGAGCGTCCGACCACCATTCAGAGTGTCCGACCACCATTCAAAATCTCCGACCACCACTCAGAGTGTCCGACCACCACTCAGAACGTCCGACCAGCATTCAGAGCGTCCGACCACCATTCACAGTGTCCGACCACCATTCAAAATCTCCGACCACCACTCAGAGTGTCCGACCACCATTCAGAACGTCCGACCACCATTCACAGTGTCCGACCACCATTCAAAATCTCCGACCACCACTCAGAGTGTCCGACCACCATTCAGAACGTCCGACCACCACTCAGAACGTCCGACCAGCATTCAGAGCGTCCGACCACCATTCAGAGTGTCCGACCACCACTCAGAGTGTCCGACCACCACTCAGATTGTCCGACCACCATTCAGAACGTCCGACCAGCATTCAGAGTGTCCGACCACCATTCAAAACCTCCGACCAGCATTCAGAGTGTCCGACCAGCATTCACAGTGTCCGACCACCATTCACAGTGTCCGACCGGCATTCACTGTGTCCGACCGCCACTCAGATTGTCCGACCACCACTCAGAACGTCCGACCACCACTCAGAATCACATGTAAAAAAATGACATTGCAACTTCTGAAAAAAATTGCAAAAAAGAAAAGTTGCAATGTCATTTTTTACATGTGATTCTGAGTGGTGGTCGGACGTTCTGAGTGGTGGTCGGACAATCTGAGTGGCGGTCGGACACAGTGAATGCCGGTCGGACACTGTGAATGGTGGTCGGACACTGTGAATGCTGGTCGGAGGTTTTGAATGGTGGTCGGACACTCTGAATGCTGGTCGGACGTTCTGAATGGTGGTCGGACAATCTGAGTGGTGGTCGGACACTCTGAGTGGTCGGACACTCTGAATGGTGGTCGGACGCTCTGAATGCTGGTCGGACGTTCTGAGTGGTGGTCGGACGTTCTGAATGGTGGTCGGACACTCTGAGTGGTGGTCGGAGATTTTGAATGGTGGTCGGACACTGTGAATGGTGGTCGGACGTTCTGAATGGTGGTCGGACACTCTGAGTGGTGGTCGAGATTTTGAATGGTGGTCGGACACTGTGAATGGTGGTCGGACGCTCTGAATGCTGGTCGGACGTTCTGAGTGGTGGTCGGACACTCTGAGTGGTGGTCGGAGATTTTGAATGGTGGTCGGACACTCTGAATGGTGGTCGGACGCTCTGAATGCTGGTCGGACACTGTGAATGGTGGTCGGACACTCTGAATGCTGGTCGGACACTGTGAATGCTGGTCGGACACTGTGAATGGTGGTCGGACACTCTGAATGCTGGTCGGACACTGTGAATGCTGGTCGGACACTGTGAATGCTGGTCGGACGTTCTGAGTGGTGGTCGGACACTGTGAATGCTGGTCGGACGTTCTGAGTGCTGGTCGGACACTGTGAATGCTGGTCGGACACTGTGAATGGTGGTCGGACACTGTGAATGCTGGTCGGACACTGTGAATGCTGGTCGGACGTTCTGAGTGGTGGTCGGACACTGTGAATGCTGGTCGGACGTTCTGAGTGCTGGTCGGACACTGTGAATGCTGGTCGGACACTGTGAATGGTGGTCGGACACTGTGAATGCTGGTCGGACACTGTGAATGCTGGTCGGACGTTCTGAGTGGTGGTCGGACACTCTGTCTCATTTCCTCCCTTGGCCACTGGGGTACCCGCTCCAGGTTCAGTTCTTTCCTCTACCCCAGGGGGCGGCGGTTTACACGTTCACTTCTTTCAATGCTTTCCTATGTCATGTTGACCCCATATTTATTTATTTATTTATTCATTTATTCTTTTTGGGACCCCAGAAGATTCATTGCAAGCGCAGTTCTTCTCCAGACCGCCATGGGTAGGGGGGGGGGACTTCATTTTACACCTTCACTTCCTCGCTTGACTTCTGAGGTGTTTTGGGGTTTTACTTGCTCCCTTGGCCACTGGGGTCACTCCTAGGTTCAGATCTTCCCCTCGACAACTAGAGAGGGGGGGGGCGCACGTTTCACTCCTTCCCTTCTGTCAATGACTTTTGGGTACTTTCCATGTTAAAAGACAAAATCCCCTAGGGTGCTAATTATGTTTTCCTCCATCATCATCAACAACAACCCCCTCTCCCGCCCACCACCACCAGATGATGACAATAATAATAATTATCAATTTCATTTGAAGCACTTTTCTCGTCACTTCAGCAAATTGTTGTAGAGATGGACTACAAATACCTATGGGTGCAATACCTTATTCCTGCCACGAGATGGGGCCAAATCCTCCATTTGTTTTAATACACTCATCCATTTCATTTGTTTTGTGCGCCTATGATTTTTTTTTTAGACCTTTTCTATTTGTAGTCTTCAAAATAGCATGTCGCTCTTTTGACCGGTGTCATCTATACCCCGCTTAGCAGCGCAGTGGATAATAGATATTACTAACTTTTACCCCGCTTAGCAGCGCAGTGGATAGGAAATATTGCTAATCTTGGGGTGTGGAAGGGTTAATGCTGACGGCCTCTAAAGTCATAACACAGAATGAGTGTGTGAGGAACAGGCGGGGGCGTTTGGATCCATATGCAGAAGGTTCTTTAATAGCAAACACAAACAGGCAAGGGCAAGGCAAGACAGGAAGAAAGAGCAGCAGAGGCTGATGGGAACTTGAGTGCAGAAGAGGCCAAAGTGTCAATACTCAGGTGATGGCTCCATCTGGTGGTCAAAAGGGGACATGGCAACCTGAGTCATGACAGACTGGTTGTTGACGTTTAAAAAAATTTGAAATACAAAGCAAAAAGCCCCCATGCAGCAAGTCTTTCATTTTCTGTGCTTGTAATAACTATTTCATGTGCTCTATACCTAAACTGATCTGTTATGGGATAACACAAATTAAAAAATAAATAATTAAAATAAATATCAATTTTCCTGAGCAGGAATTGAACATCAGACCTTCTGACTGGAAGTCACCTGTTTATACCGCTGCACTACCGACGGGCGGAATCCAGAACAGCACAATTAGTTCTATTTAATGCTGACGGCCTCTAAAGTCATAACACAGAATGAGTGTGTGAGGAACAGGCGGGGGCGTTTGGATCCATATGCAGAAGGTTCTTTAATAGCAAACACAAACAGGCAAGGGCAAGGCAAGACAGGAAGAAGGAGCAGCAGAGGCTGATGGGAACTTGAGTGCAGAAGAGGCCCAAAGTGTCAATACTCAGGTGATGGCTCCATCTGGTGGTCAAAAGGGGACATGGCAACCTGAGTCATGACAGACTGGTTGTTGACGTTTAAAAAAATTTGAAATACAAAGCAAAAAGCCCCCATGCAGCAAGTCTTTCATTTTCTGTGCTTGTAATAACTATTTCATGTGCTCTATACCTAAACTGATCTGTTATGGGATAACACAAATTAAAAAATAAATAATTAAAAATAAATATCAATTTTCCTGAGCAGGAATTGAACATCAGACCTTCTGACTGGAAGTCACCTGTTTATACCGCTGCACTACCGACGGGCGGAATCTAGAACAGCACAATTAGTTCTATTTAATGCTGACGGCCTCTAAAGTCATAACACAGAATGAGTGTGTGAGGAACCGGCGGGGGCGTTTGGATCCATATGCAGAAGGTTCTTTAATAGCAAACACAAACAGGCAAGGGCAAGGCAAGACAGGAAGAAGGAGCAGCAGAGGCTGATGGGAACTTGAGTGCAGAAGAGGCCCAAAGTGTCAATACTCAGGTGATGGCTCCATCTGGTGGTCAAAGGGGACATGGCAACCTGAGTCATGACAGACTGGTTGTTGACGTTTAAAAAAATTTGAAATACAAAGCAAAAAGCCCCCATGCAGCAAGTCTTTCATTTATTGTGCTTGTTTATTTTTATTTTATTTTTATTTTATTTATTTATTTATTTCATTTTCAAGCACACATAAGAAGTTTTACCGTAATCAAGGTTTCAAAGATAAAAATGAAAATGAAAGGGACAGGAAGAAGTAAACTTATTAACTCTGCCCCATTTAACCAAGTCAGTTAATACTTTCAGTCAACAAACAGAATTACAAATTATGCAACAGATAAAGCAAGTGGTAAGAAGAAAAAAAAAAAAAAAAAAACAAACATCAAAATATAATAGGGAAAAAAAAGTAGTAGTATTTTTTTTTTTTTTTTTTTTTTTTTTCCTTATTCTTTTCCCTCTTTTCCTTCTCTTTTTCCTTCCTTTCCCATTAAGCATTAAGCCCTTTTTTTACCGTTTTTAATGACTGTTTGATTCGTATGATGTGAGTATTTGTTTTTTCACAGTTTTTTTAAAAGTAATAATTGAATTAGATTCTTTTATAGTTTCTTAAGTATTCCATAATCTAATACCTGCACTGAGACACTTTTTTCCTTAAATTTGGTTCAAATTATTTGATTTTAAAAATTTCATGCCCCTTTAGGTTATAATTGCCTCTTTATTTTTCAAAAAATTTCCCTTTTTTTATTTGCTCTTTTTTTTTCTTTTTTGTATGTTAAGTGGTAAACTTCTGTGATGTGCTCTGTACATAAGTTTTAATATGGAATGACTTACTAAGTCTTTAAATTTTCAGTAATTTTAGCTTTATAAACAGAGGTGTAGATGGATCCAGATACTTACTCCCAGTAATGATTCTTATTGCTCGTTTTTGTACACAAATATTGAATTTATTGATTTCTTGTTAGCATTTCCCCAAATTTCTATGCAGTATGTCAGATATGGTACAATCAGTGAGTTATATATGAGGTATAATGATTTTTCATCTAGTGACCATTTAACCTATATAACAATGCTATCGTTTTGCTATTTTAGTTTTTATGTAGTTGATATGAGATTTCCAGTTTTTTTATCGTCTATAATCACCCCTACAAACTTTTTTTCTTTCACTTGTTTAATTTGAGAGCCTGCATTTCCATTGAGATGTTAGTATTTATCTTATGGTTGCTAAATATCATCAGATTTGTTTTTTCACAAATTTATTGATAGTTTATTTGTATCTAGCCATTTTTTTAATTATTTCCAACTCCTTTTGGATTAATTCTGTCATTTGTTGTATATCGCTACCCACATAATAAAAATAGTGTCATCAGCAAATAAAATACATTTTAAGAATTTGGATGCACTGGTGATGTCATTTATATAGATGTTAAAGAGTTTGGGGCCCAAGACTGAACCTTGAGGTACCCCGCATGTTATTGAGCTTAATTTGGATTTAATGTCATTTATTTGTACAAATTGTTTTCTGTTTGATAGGTAGCTGGTGACCCATTGCAGGGTAACTCCTCTGATGCCATATTTATTCA
This sequence comes from Oryzias javanicus, assembly GCA_003999625.1. Taxonomy (NCBI): domain Eukaryota; kingdom Metazoa; phylum Chordata; class Actinopteri; order Beloniformes; family Adrianichthyidae; genus Oryzias; species Oryzias javanicus. Next base: position 201,024 of record ML136654.1, read on the forward strand.
TTTTTTTCAGTAATAGTTTGTGGTTTATGGTGTCAAATGCTTTTTAAGGTCAATGAAAATGCTAATGAGGTGCTTTTTTTGTCAATGGCTGTGGATATTTCTTCTGTTAACTCCATTAGCGCCAGTGTTGTGGAGTGATTTGTTCTGAAACCATATTGACTGGTGTTTAATGTACTCTCTTTAGCTAGGAATTTATCTAGTCTGACCACAAATAGTTTTTCCAATATTTTGAGAAATGTGGTAGCAGGGATATCGGTCTGTAATTGGATAATATGTCCTTATTTCCACTTTTATGAATGGGTATTATTTTTGCCGTTTTCATCCGGTCCGGAAACGTTCCGGATGAAAATGATAAATTGCATATGTAGGTGAAAGGTTGCACAACATGTTCTATTATGTTTTTTATCAATGTCATATCTAAGTTATCACAATCTGTAGATCTTTTGTTCACGGATTTCTTCACTAAGTCCATTACTTCCTCTTTAGTGACAGCGTTTAAGAACATGCTATTTACTTTATGTTCTATTTTTTTCCTACCTCATAATCCTCATTTGCTATGAAATTTTTAGCCAAACTTGGTCCAACACTAACAAAGAAATCATTAAATCCATCTGCTATATCCTTTGTATCCTTTAATTCCATCCATCTTGTTCAAAATAGCTTGGTAATAGACTGTGTGTTTGATCCTTTCCCAACACTCTGTTTATGATTCCCCATGTTGCTGTAGTGTTACTTCTATTTTGCTCCAGCAATGTGTTGTAGTACTCTTTTTTTTGTCTTCTGATTATTGATACCAGTTTATTTTTATATACTTTATACCTATTTTCAGCTTCGGTGGTTCTTAGCTTTAGGTATTTTTTGTATAAATTGTTTTTCTTTTTGCAGGCATTTTGCAATCCTTTTGTCATCCATGGTTTACTTAATACCTTTTTAGCCTTTAGTTTCTTTAGTGTGCAATTCTTTTCATATAAGCCATTAATTATATCCATGAATGAATTGTAGGCGTTATTTACATTGTTTACGTAGACGTCTTTCCAACTTTGTTGTTGCAAATCCCTTTTTAATGCTTCCAATGCCTTCTGTGATCTGTCTCTTCTTACTGATTCTGGTTTGATTTGTGGCTTTATGTAATATTGTTCACAGACTGTAAATACTGGTAGGTGATCACTGACATCTGTCATAAGAATGCCACTTTTTCCCATGTCTTTTGAGACATTTGTAAATATATTGTCTATAATTGTTTCACTCTGTGTTGTGATTCTAGTTGGTTTGTTTATCAAAGGGCATAATCCCAGGCTATACATCGAATTTACAAAGTCATTACTCATCCTTGATATGCTCACGTTACCCAGGTCAATATTAAAGTCTCCACATACATAGACAGACTTATTCCATACTCCACAGAACAAGTTTGTCATCTCATCAGTAAACATTCCAACACAGGTGCCAGGTGCTCGGTAAACACAGCTAACAATGACATTTTTAGTTTTTTCAAAAATGATTTCCACAGTAATGATTTCCATCATATCATTCCAACCAAGTGTCATTTTGTCAATAAGTTTGCATTTTAAGTTGTTTTTGACATACAAAGCTACCCCACCACCTTTTTTTTTCTTTCTGTTTAAACAATATAAGTCATATCCCTCTATACGGACAGCCTCAGTGTCCTCATCTTTCAGCCATGTTTCAGATACTGCAATTATATTAAATTTTTTGTCATTTAGTATTAGAAATTCTTGGATTTTGTCATAATTACATTTCAGACTTCTTATATTAAAATGGATGATTGATAGAGATCCTTTGGCGATACATTCCTTCAACTCCAGCTCGTTGTAATATTTACATTCATTTTCTAGATGAAGATGCAAATTTTTATCCAGTTCCTTTCCGGGATCATATATTTTGTCTGGTTCACTTTGTGTATGTGACTTTGTAACCATAAGTAGGTGTATTCTTGTCGTTTGTTTTTGTTCATAAACAACTCAGTTCAGTAGTTTACAAACATGGAATGTAATTGGTTCTCTTTTAATTATTCTTTGTCATAGCAGTTCGCTTCCTTCATTTGCTAAGATTTTCCAAATCCTTTAATTCTTTGATCATTTTTGCTTGAGATCCTTCTTTTTCTTTGATCCACACATTCCCATTTCTGGTCCAGGTGGATACAATTTTCTTCTGTTTCTTTAATATTCTTGCCTCTCTGGCAATAGTGCCATTCTTTTTGGTTAGATGTTCGTTTATATACACATTGGACCCCTTCAGTTTTTTTGCTTGTTGTAGTACGCTATTTCTCACTTTTCTGCTGGTAAATCTCATAATGATAGTTGGTTTTGCTTTGTCAAATTTCTTCGGCAACGTGTGACAAATGGAAATTGCGTCATTGTGTACATTTATATTTTTGCTGTGTAGGAAACTGACAACTTGTTGTTCTAATGACTCTTGTTCCTTAGGAGAATCTTCTGTTGAATCAGAATTAGCTGCTGATGCATAGGTTTTGTGACGGGTTTCTAAGCCAGATATCACTAGGTCTTCCCTTCGAGTGTACTGCTCAAGTTCGTCCGGTGGTTTCAGGCGCTTGTAATAACTATTTCATGTGCTCTATACCTAAAATGATCTGTTATGGGATCACACGAATTAAAAAATAAATAATTAAAAATAAATATCAATTTTCCTGAGCAGGAATTGAACCTCAGACCTTCTGACTGGAAGTCACCTGTTTATACCGCTGCACTACCGACGGGCGGAATCCAGAACAGCACAATTAGTTCTATTTAATGCTGACGGCCTCTGAAGTCATAACACAGAATGAGTGTGTGAGGAACAGGCGGGGGCGTTTGGATCCATATGCAGAAGGTTCTTTAATAGCAAACACAAACAGGCAAGGGCAAGGCAAGACAGGAAGAAAGAGCAGCAGAGGCTGATGGGAACTTGAGTGCAGAAGAGGCCCAAAGTGTCAATAATCAGGTGATGGCTCCCTCTGGTGGTCAAAAGGGGACATGGCAACCTGAGTCATGACAGACTGGTTGTTGACGTTTAAAAAAATTTGAAATACAAAGCAAAAAGCCCCCATGCAGCAAGTCTTTCATTTATTGTGCTTGTAATAACTATTTCATGTGCTCTATACCTAAAATGATCTGTTATGGGATAACACAAATTAAAAAATAAATAATTAAAAATAAATATCAATTTTCCTGAGCAGGAATTGAACCTCAGACCTTCTGACTGGAAGTCACCTGTTTATACCGCTGCACTACCGACGGGCGGAATCCAGAACAGCACATTTAGTTCTATTTAATGCTGACGGCCTCTAAAGTCATAACACAGAATGAGTGTGTGAGGAACAGTTTGGATCCATATGCAGAAGGTTCTTTAATAGCAAACACAAACAGGCAAGGGCAAGGCAAGACAGGAAGAAAGAGCAGCAGAGGCTGATGGGAACTTGAGTGCAGAAGAGGCCCAAAGTGTCAATAATCAGGTGATGGCTCCCTCTGGTGGTCAAAAGGGGACATGGCAACCTGAGTCATGATAGACTGGTTGTTGACGTTTAAAAAAATTTGAAATACAAAGCAAAAAGCCCCCATGCAGCAAGTCTTTCATTTATTGTGCTTGTAATAACTATTTCATGTGCTCTATACCTAAACTGATCTGTTATGGGATAACACAAATTAAAAAATAAATAATTAAAAATAAATATCAATTTTCCTGAGCAGGAATTGAACCTCAGACCTTCTGACTGGAAGTCACCTGTTTATACCGCTGCACTACCGACGGGCGGAATCCAGAACAGCACAATTAGTTCTATTTAATGCTGACGGCCTCTAAAGTCATAACACAGAATGAGTGTGTGAGGAACAGGCGGGGGCGTTTGGATCCATATGCAGAAGGTTCTTTAATAGCAAACACAAACAGGCAAGGGCAAGGCAAGACAGGAAGAATGAGCAGCAGAGGCTGATGGGAACTTGAGTGCAGAAGAGGCCCAAAGTGTCAATACTCAGGTGATGGCTCCATCTGGTGGTCAAAAGGGGACATGGCAACCTGAGTCATGACAGACTGGTTGTTGACGTTTAAAAAAATTTGAAATACAAAGCAAAAAGCCCCCATGCAGCAAGTCTTTCATTTATTGTGCTTGTAATAACTATTTCATGTGCTCTATACCTAAAATGATCTGTTATGGGATCACACGAATTAAAAAATAAATAATTAAAAATAAATATCAATTTTCCTGAGCAGGAATTGAACCTCAGACCTTCTGACTGGAAGTCACCTGTTTATACCGCTGCACCAGCGAGGGGCGGAATCCAGAACAGCACATTTAGTTCTATTTAATGCTGACGGCCTCTAAAGTCATAACACAGAATGAGTGTGTGAGGAACAGGCGGGGGCGTTTGGATCCATATGCAGAAGGTTCTTTAATAGCAAACACAAACAGGCAAGGGCAAGGCAAGACAGGAAGAAAGAGCAGCAGAGGCTGATGGGAACTTGAGTGCAGAAGAGGCCCAAAGTGTCAATACTCAGGTGATGGCTCCATCTGGTGGTCAAAAGGGGACATGGCAACCTGAGTCATGACAGACTGGTTGTTGACGTTTAAAAAAATTTGAAATACAAAGCAAAAAGCCCCCATGCAGCAAGTCTTTCATTTATTGTGCTTGTAATAACTATTTCATGTGCTCTATACCTAAACTGATCTGTTATGGGATAACACAAAATAAAAAATAAATAATTAAAAATAAATATCAATTTTCCTGAGCAGGAATTGAACATCAGACCTTCTGACTGGAAGTCACCTGTTTATACCGCTGCACTACCGACGGCGGAATCCAGAACAGCACAATTAGTTCTATTTAATGCTGACGGCCTCTAAAGTCATAACACAGAATGAGTGTGTGAGGAACAGCGGGGGCGTTTGGATCCATATGCAGAAGGTTCTTTAATAGCAAACACAAACAGGCAGGGCAAGGCAAGACAGGAAGAAGGAGCAGCAGAGGCTGATGGGAACTTGAGTGCAGAAGAGGCCCAAAGTGTCAATACTCAGGTGATGGCTCCATCTGGTGGTCAAAAGGGGACATGGCAACCTGAGTCATGACAGACTGGTTGTTGACGTTTAAAAAATTTGAAATACAAAGCAAAAAGCCCCCATGCAGCAAGTCTTTCATTTTCTGTGCTTGTAATAACTATTTCATGTGCTCTATACCTAAACTGATCTGTTATGGATACAACAAATTAAAAAATAAATAATAAAAATAAATATCAATTTTCCTGAGCAGGAATTGAACATCAGACCTTCTGACTGGAAGTCACCTGTTTATACCGCTGCACTACGCGGGCGGAATCTAGAACAGCACAATTAGTTCTATTTAATGCTGACGGCCTCTAAAGTCATAACACAGAATGAGTGTTGAGGAACCGCGGGGGCGTTTGGATCCATATGCAGAAGGTTCTTTAATAGCAAACACAAACAGGCAAGGGCAAGGCAAAGACAGGAAGAAGGAGCAGCAGAGGCTGATGGGAACTTGAGTGCAGAAGAGCCCAAAGTGTCAATACTCAGGTGATGGCTCCATCTGGTGGTCAAAAGGGGACATGCAACCTGAGTCATGACAGACTGGTTGTTGACGTTTTAAAAATTTGAAATACAAAGCAAAAAGCCCCCATGCAGCAAAAGTCTTTCATTTATTGTGCTTGTTATTTTTTTTTATTTTTATTTTATTATTTATTTATTTTCATTTTTCAAGCACACATAAGAAGTTTTACCGTAATCAAGGTTTCAAAGATAAAAGAAATGAAAATGAAAAGGACAGGAAGAAGTAAACTTATTAACTCTGCCCCATTTAACCAAGTCAGTTAATACTTTCAGTCAACAAACAGAATACAAAATTATGCAACAGATAAAGCAAAGTGGTAAGAAGAAAAAAAAAAAAAAACAAAAAAAAACAACCATCAAATATAATAGGGAAAAAAAAGTAGTAGTTTTTCCTTTTTTTTTTTTTTTTTCCTTATTCTTTTTCCCTCTTTTCCTTTCTCTTTTTCCTTCCTTTCCCATTAAGCATTAAGCCCTTTTTTTACCGTTTTTAATGACTGTTTGATTCGTATGATGTGAGTATGTTTTTTCACAGTTTTTTTAAAAGTAATAATTGAATTAGATTCTTTTATAGATTTTTCTAAGGTATTCCATAATCTAATACCCTGCACTGAGACACTTTTTTCCTTAATTTTGGTTCTAAATTTATTGATTTTAAAAATTTCATGCCCTTTTAGGTTATAATTGCTCTTTCTTTTTTAGGGTTAGGGTTAGGGTTAGGTATATAGGGTTTTTGCTGGTCTGTCGCCCCCCAGTAACTTTTGAACGGAAGGTCGTAGAGAGATGAAACCAAACTTTTCCCCCACGACACGGGGGTTAGAAACCGATTGGCGCTGTCCCCACGCCTCTCGGACCTACGGTTAGGGTTAGGGTTAGGGTTAGGGTTAGGGTTAGGGTTAGGTATATAGGGTTTTTGCTGGTCTGTCGCCCCCAGTAACTTTTGAACGGAAGGTCGTAGAGAGATGAAACCAAACTTTTCCCCCACGACACGGGGGTTAGAAACCGATTGGCGCTGTCCCCACGGCTCTCGGACGTACGGTTCCTGAGCTCCGCCCACTTTTGGGGTACTTTTGGGCGTAACTTTTGAACGGAAGGTCGCAGAGACTCGGGGACACTTCCTGCGTGTTCAGCGTGGCCGAATTATGTCTGACGGAGAGCGTTTCCAAGTCTCTACGAGCTACGGTTCGGGAGTTATGAGCGAAAAACCGCTCGACCAATGGGATAGGGTTAGGGTTAGGGTTAGGGTTAGGGTTAGGGTTAGAATGAAGAGCGTTTGTACCCCGCCCCCCAATAAGAATCAGAGGGCAGAGGTCAGTGCACACTCCATACAGCCCAATCATGGGCAGAGCCCCCAGGGTTAGGGTTAGGGTTAGGGTTAGGGTTAGGGTTAGGGTTAGGGTTAGGGTTAGGGTTAGGGTTAGGGTTAGGGTTAGTGGGTTAGGGTTAGGGTTAGGGTTAGGTAACTGGAAAGCAGCCCCCCTTCCTTGGAAGTTGGGCGGTGCACGGTCCATCCCTAAGTGGGCCTCATTTCGTCCCACATGTGAGGAAAGTTTTGGAGGGCCGCTGTTTTTCTTTCGCGGTTGGACCAGTATCCAGTCTCCATCCATGTTGTTGTGTGTTTTTTGATTTCGCCTTTGGTATTATATTTTAATAATGTATTTTTTAGTTTTAGGTATAAATATATATGTGTAATTATTTTTTTTTTTTTGTATTATTTGCTTTTTTTTGTCTTTGTATATTTGTACTTTTAATAGAAACTAAATGCGTAAACAAAATTATATAGTAACGAAAAAACAACCCACAAAGGCGCGAAAAAACCACAAAACTAAAATAGAAAGGCTATATATAGAAAAAAAAGGTTGGCGTGCTGTGGCGGCGACGTTTCGACCTGGATTCAGGTCTTCTTCAGGCCTAATAGCACGCTCTAACAAGTGGAATTCGTTTTCCGGTTGGTTAGGGTTAGGGTTAGCGGTTAGGTTAGGGTTAGGTTAAGGGTTAGGGGTATTAGGGTTAAGGTATTATAGGGTTTTTGCTGGTCTGTCGCCCCCAGTAACTTTTTGAACGGAAGGTCGTAGAGAGATTGAAACCAAACTTTTCCCCCACGACACGGGGGTTAGAAACCGATTGGCGCATGTCCCCACGCCTCTCGACCTACGGTTCCTTGAGCTCGCCCACTTTTGGTGGTACTTTTGGGCGTAACTTTTGAACGGAAGGTCGTTTAGAGACTCGGGACACTTCCTGCTTGTTCAGCGTGGCCGAATATGTCTGACGGAGAGCGTTTTTCAAGATTTTAATTAGGGTATGGGTTGTTTTAGCCGTTACGGTAACTGGAAGCAGCCCCCTTCCTTTGGAAGTTAGCGTGCACGGTCCATCCCTAAGAAACCCATTTGTCCCCACTTGTTGAGGAAAGTTTTGGAGGCTACCGCTGTTTTTTCTTTCCGTTGGACCCAGAAATTCCGGGGTTTCCCCCTTTTCCAATTTTTGAGTTTTTCCCATTGGTTTTGGTTGTGGTTTTTTTTTGGATTTCGCCTTTGGTATTATATTTAATAATGTATTTTTAGTTTTAGGTATAAATAGATATGTGTAATTAATTTCGGTTTTTGATTATTTGCTTTTTTTGGACTTTGTATATTTGTCACTTTATAGAAGTGAACTGCTGTTTAAAACAAAAGGCGTTTAGGGCCAAGCGTTAGGGTTAGGGTGTGGGTAGGGTTAGGGTTCAGGGTTAGGGGTATGGCGTTAGGTTTAGGTTTACGGGGCTAGGGTTAGGGTTAGGGTTAGGGTTGGTGTTAGGTTAGAGGCTTGGTCAGGGTTAGGGTTGGGTTAGGGTCAAAGGGTTAGGGTTAAACTTAGGGGTTAGGGGTTACGTCTAGGGTTAGGGTTACCCTTTAGGGTTAGGTAGGGTTAGGGTAGCTTAGGGGTTAGGGTTAGGTTAGGGTTTTAGAAGGTTAGGATGTTTAGGTTAGACGGAGGTATATACAGTTTTTGCTTGTCTGTCGTCCCCAGTAACTTTTGAACGGAAAGTCGCTAGAGAGATTAAACAAAAACTTTCCCCCACGACATGGGGTTTTAGAAAAACGTATGTCGCTGCCCCACGCTCTCGGACCTACGTTCCTGAGCTCCGTCCCACTTTTGGACGGGTACTTTGAGGCGGTAACTTTTAACGAAAAGGTCGTAGAGACTCGGGGACACTTCCTGGCCTGTGGTTCAGCGTGCCGAATTATGTCTGACGGAAGAGCGTTTCAAGTCTCTCGAGCTACGGTTCGGGAGTTTATAAGCGGAAAAACCTCTTCGACCTCAATGGGATTCCAGGGATGAGGCCGGGCGGAAAATATGTTCTAAGTGTTTTGAGCCAAAATGGTCCCCCCAGACCACTTAGGAGCACGTTTTTGGACCATTTGGAGTCTTACTGGGGGTTAACTTTTTGAGTGCAAATTTTTTGAAGTTGGAGGTACCACTTGTGGGCTTTGCATCGGACCTCCTTTGATATGTCGTGTCAGTGGGCCGGGTCCGACGTGGTGAGGTACGATTGGCTTGCGTGGACAATGGTTGGGCCAACCTTGGTAAAGTAGCCCTTCCATAATCGGTGCGCGCGGTAGGGGGGTACCTGTAGGACCGTCATACTCTACATATCAAGCCTCTAAGTATTGAAGGAAGATTTTTTTTAGAAATTTTTTTGGAGCGAATTTGGCCTGGGCTCGGGTTTTCAGGGTTAGGGTTAGGGTTAGGGTTAGGGTTAGGGTTTAGGTATAATAGGTTTTTGCTGGTCTGTCGCCCCAGTAACTTTTGAACGGAAGGTCGTCCCGTAGAGAGATGAAACAAACTTTTCCCCGCACGTCACGCGGGGTTAGAAACCGATTGGCGCTGTTCCACGCCTCTCGGACCTCACGGTCCTGAGCCTCCGCCCACTTTTGGGGGGGTTAGGGTTAGGGTTAGGGTTAGGTTAGGGGTTTAGGGTTAGGGTTAGGGTTAGGGTTAGGGTTAGGGTTAGGGTTAGGGTTAGGGTTAGGGTTAGGTTAGGATATAGGTTTTTGGCTGGTCTGTACGCCCCCAGTAACTTTTGAACGGAAGGTCGTAGAGAGATGAAACAAACTTTTCCCCCACGACACGGGGGTTAGAAACCGATTGGCGCTGTCCCCACGCCTCTCGGACCTACGGTTCCTGAGCTCCGCCCACTTTTGGGGTACTTTTGGGCGTAACTTTTGAACGGAAGGTCGTAAGGACTCCGGGACACTTCCTGCGTGTTCAGCGTGGCCGAATTATGTCTGACGGAGAGCGTTTCCAAGTCTCTACGAGCTACGGTTTCGGAGTTATAAGGCGAAAAACCTCTCGACAATGGGATTCCAGGATGAGGCCGGGCGGAATGTTCTAAAGTTTTTGAGCCAAAATGGTCCCCGAAACCACTTAGGAGCACGTTTTGGACCATTTGGAGTCTACTGGGGGTAACTTTTGAGTGCAAATTTTTGAAGTTGGAGGTACCACTTGTGGGCTTTGCAGCCGGACCTCCTTTGCATATGTCGGTCAGTGGGCCGGGCCGAACGTGGTGAGGTACGATTGGCTTTGCGTGGGACATGGTTTGGGCCAAACCTTGGAGTAGGCCTCCATACTCGGTGGGCGAGTAGGGGGGTACCTGAGGACCGTCATACTCTAATACAAGCCTCTTAAGTATGAAGGAAGTATTTTTTTAGAATTTTTTTTTGGAGCGAATTTGGACCTTCTGGGCCCTCGGGGTCGCAGGGTTAGGGTTAGGGTTAGGGTTTTGGGTTAGGGTTAGGTATATAGGGTTTTTTGGTGGTCTGTCGGCCCCCCAGTAACTTTTGAACGAAGGTCCGTTAGAGCGAATGAAACCAAACTTTTCCCCACGACACGGGGGTTAGAAACCGATTGGCGCTGTCCAGCTCTCGGCCTTTACGGTTCCTGAGCTCCAGAGCTTTTTGGGGTTAGGTGTTAGGGTTAGGGTTAGGGTTAGGGGTTAGGGTTAGGGTTTAGGGTTAGGGTTAGGGTTAGGGTTAGGGTTAGGGTTAGGGTTTTAGGGTTAGGGTTAGGGTTAGGGTTAGGTATATAGGGTTTTTTGCTGGTCTGTCGCCCCCCAGTAACTTTTGAACGGAAGGTCGTAGAGAGATGAAACCAAACTTTCCCCCACGACACAGGGGGTTAGAACCGATTGGCGCTGTCCCCACGCCTCTCGGACCTACGGTTCCTGAGCTCCGCCCACTTTTGGGGTACTTTTTGGCGTAACTTTTGAACGGAAGGTCGTAGAGACTCGGGGACACTCTTCCTGCGTGTTCAGCGTGGCCGAATTATGTCTGACGAGAGCGTTTTCCAAGTCTCTACGAGCTACGGTTCGGGAGTTATGAAGCGAAAAACTCTCGACCAATGGGATTCCAGGATGAGGCCTGGCGGAAAATGTTCTAAGTGTTTTGAGCCAAAATGGTCCCCCAGAAACACTTAGGAGCACGTTTTGGACCATTTGGAGTCTACTGGGGGTAACTTTTGAGTGCAAATTTTTGAAGTTGGAGGTACCACTTGTGGGCTTTGCAGCCGGACCTCCTTTGCATATGTCGGTCAGTGGGCCGGGCCGAACGTGGTGAGGTACGATTGGCTTGCGTGGGACATGGTTTGGGCCAAACCTTGGAGTAGGCCCTCCATACTCGGTGGGCGAGTAGGGGGGTACCTGAGGACCGTCATACTCTAATATCAAGCCTCTAAGTATGAAGGAAGTATTTTTTTGGAATTTTTTTCGGGCGAATTTGGGGCTCGGCCTCGGGGTCCAGATCCCGGCCCGGGAAGGTCCGATTTGGACCCCGAGCGCCGTTCTGGACTCGGGGCGGGCTGCTGATGCGGAATCCATCAAGGATTTGGGCGAAAAACCAAGTGGCCCTGCTGACTTGGGCCAAAAAATGGGGTAAAGGGTCCAGACCGCTACGTGGACCCGACTTTGGGACGGGGTTTTGGCCCGCGACACTTTCCAGATGCGGCAGCGGAACGAAACTCAAATATGTTGTAAAGGGGGCCAACGCGAGCGCAGAGACACCCTTTCCGCTCCGATCGGACTTTGCCCTCGGAAATGGCGGCGCCTTAAAGGCGGGGATTTTTGGCCTTTCGTCGAGGTCCCTGTCGCCAGATATCGTCGAATCAGCTGAAACTTGACAGCTACGCTTGTCTCGTGGACTTGTACAAGCACGAGAAATTTCGTAGCGCTAGCTCATTTGGCTAGCTAGTTAGCTTTAGCATCATGCTAGCTCCAAACGAGCTTTGGTTCCTGGATCAGCGTCTCAAAAGACACATTGTAGTCCAATTTCAAGTCTGTCAGTGAAAAGGAAGTATTTTTCCTGAATTTTTTTCTAGCGAATTTCGGTTAGCCTTTTGCGGCGTAGCGCGGCCATCTTTTATCCGATTGATCTCAGATTTTAAACACTGTAGGCGGGCAGTGGCCCCCACGTACCCTAAAAAAATCAGACCCCAATTCGACAGCGTAGGCGAGTTATGGCTCGTTAAGCTTCCGTTAAGGCGTTTTTTCGGGTGTCCGCGGCCTTCAAAATGGGTTTTCTTGAATAGCTCCGCCCCTTCAGTCCTTACGCACCAAACTTGGTAGGCTGCACCAGAGTGACGTCCCGGAGGAGTGGTTTAAAGTTTGGTGGCTCCACGTCAATCCGTTCCCCGTGGGGACCCCCGAAACGTGAGTTTCGCCACGCGTGGAGCGTTTTTGGGCTCTAACTCCGCCCCCTTTCGTTCTTTATCCACCAAACTTTAAACACAGCACCAGAGTGACGTCCTGGAGGTGCGTTTAAAGTTTCGAGGCTCCACGTCAATCCGTTCCCCGTGGGGACCCCAAAACGTGGGTTCCGCGGTGGCGAATGGCGTTTTCTTGAATATCTCCGCCCCCCTTCATTTGTAAGCCACCAAACTTCACACACAGCACCAGAGGGCCGTCCTGAAGGAGTGTTTAAAGTCTCAAGTGTCCACGTCAAAGCGTCCCCTGTGGGGACCCCGAAACGTGGGTTTCGCCACGGCGTGGAGGGTTTTCGGGCTCTAACTCCGCCCCCTTTCGTTCTTTATCCACCAAACTTTACACAACAGCACCGGAGGGGACGTCCCGGAAGAGTGTTTAAAGTTTGGTGGTTCCACGTCAATCCGTTCCCCGGTGGGACCCCCAAACGTGGGTTTCGCGGGCGCGGATGGCGTTTTCTTGAATATCTCCGCCCCCCTTCAATTGTAAGCTACCAAACTTCACACACAGCACCAGTGGGAGGTCCTGAATGAGTGTTTAAAGTCTCCAAGTGTCACGTGACTCGGTTCCCCTTGGGACCCCCAAACGTGGTTTCGCGGGGCGAATGGCGTTTTTCTTGAATATCTCCGCCCCCTTCAATTGTAAAGCTACCAAACTTCACAGACGCAACCAGAGGATGGTCCTGGAAGAGTGTTTAAAGTCTCAAGGTTCCAACGTGACTCGGTTCCCCGTGTGGACCCCCAAATGTGGGTCACGGAGCGGCGAATGGCGTTTTTCTTGTACATCCGCCCCCATTCATTTGTAAGCTACCAAACTTTGCAGCACGCATCAGGGCAAGGCCCCGAAGCCGTGTTTTGAGTTTCAGGGTTCCACGACATTCCGTTCCCCCTGGGCCCCCCCTGAGAGTTATTCAGCCACAGGCCGGAAAACACTGTAGGCGGGGCTCTAGCACGAAACGCTTGTCCGAGGAGCCACCAAAATCACAGGATACGGTCAGGCTGGGACCCCCTGATGCGTCACGTCAAATTTGGTGCCTCTGGCATCAAGGTCAGGGCCTGGTTGGCCGAAAGAGGCCTTTAGCGTGACCTCTGACCTCTGGGTGCCTTTTTGCTTGCCACGGGGGCATTTTTTGTCGTATCCACGTGATAATTTGGGTGGCTCGCTCAGGTGACGGTGCTGATTTGGGAATGTGTGTCGCGTCCCTGTCGGACATGTTTTGGGACGTTCTGAGTCCACTGGAGCCCATTTCCAGTGAGGTTAAGTTTAGTAAAGCGGCCTGGTCAGGTGTTTTGGAACGGCGCTGATTTGGGAAATGTGGTTAGGGGGTTTAGGGTCAGGGTTTAGGGAGGGTTAGGGTTAGGGTTAGGCAGACAGGTGTTCTGATCCTACCTCCTATAGAGGGCGGCCAATGCACGCTCCATACAGTCCCCCAGAAGCAGGGTCCCAGGAGCACCCCGTCCAAGAAGGTAAGTAGAATTAGTTTTAAAATATTCTTATGCTGGTTGTGAGGGGCTCCTCCTATAATCTAATTTAAATTTGTCCACATGGGGGGGAGTATTAGTTTACCTATTCCCCTGGGGTTAGGTTTAGGGTTTCTGTCACAGGGGGAGTGGTTACGGTTAGGGTTAGGGTTAGGTTAGGGTTAGGGTTAGGGTTAGGGTTAGGGGTTAGGTTAGGGTTAGGGTTAGGGGTTAGGTAGGGTTAGGGTTAGGACGGTTAGGGTTAGGGGTTAGGGTTAGGGTTAGGTTTAGGGTTAGGGTTAGGGTTAGGGTTAAGGTATATAGCGTTTTTGCTGGTCTGTCGCCCCCAGTAGGGTTAGGGTTAGGGTTAGGGTTAGGGTTAAGGGTTGGGTTAGGGTTAGGGTTAGGGTTAGGGTAGGGTTAGGGTTGGTTTTTAGGGTTGGGTAGGGTTAGGTTAGGGGTTAGGGTTAGGGTTAGGGTTAGGGTTAGGGTTAGGGTTAGGGTTAGGTATATAGGGTTTTTGCTGGTCTGTCGCCCCCCAGTAACTTTTGAACGGAAGGTCGTAGAGAGATGAAACCAAACTTTTCCCCCACGACACGGGGGTTAGAAACCGATTGGCGCTGTCCCACGCCTCTCGGACCTACGGTTCCTGAGCTCCGCCCACTTTTGGGGTACTTTGGGCGTAACTTTTGAACGGAAGGTCGCAGAGACTCGGGGAACTTCCTGCGTGTTCAGGCGTGGCCGAATTATGTCTGACGGAGAGCGTTTCCCAAGTCTCTACGAGCTACGGTTCGGGAGTTATGAGCGAAAAACCGCTCGACCAATGGGATTCCAGGATGAGGCCTGGCGGAAAATGTTCTAAGTGTTTTGAGCCAAAATGGTCCCCCCAGAAACCACTTAGGAGCACGTTTTGGACCATTTGGAGTCTACTGGGGGTAACTTTTGAGTGCAAATTTTTGAAGTTGGAGGTACCACTTGTGGGCTTTGCAGCCGGACCTCCTTCGGATATGTCGGTCAGTGGGCCGGGCCGAACGTGGTGAGGTACGATTGGCTTGCGTGGGACATGGTTTGGGCCAAACCTTGGAGTAGGCCCTCCATACTCGGGTGGGCGAGTGGGGGGTACCTGAGGACCGTCATACTCTAATATCAAGCCTCTAAGTATGAAGAAGTATTTTTTTTGGAATTTTTTTCGGGCGAATTTGGGGGTCGGCCTCGGGGTCCAGATCCCGGCCCGGGAAGGTCCGATTTGGACCCCGAGCGCCGTTCTGGACTCGGGGCGGGCTGCTGATGCGGAATCCATCAAGGATTTGGGCGAAAAACCAAGTGGCCCTGCTGACTTGGGCAAAAAAATGGGGTAAAGGGTCCAGACCGCTACGTGGACCCGACTTTGGGACGGGGTTTTGGCCCGCGACACTTTCCAGATGCGGCAGCGGAACGAAACTCAAATATGTTGTAAAGGGGGCCAACGCGAGCGCAGAGACACCCTTTCCGCTCCGATCGGACTTTGCCCTCGGAAATGGCGGCGCCTAAAGGCGGGGATTTTTGGCCTTTCGTCGAGGTCCCCTGTCGCCAAGATATCGTCGGAATCAGCTGAAACTTGACAGCTACGCTTGTCTCGTGGACTTGTACAAGCACGAGAAAAATTTCGTAGCGCTAGCTCATTTGGCTAGCTAGTTAGCTTTAGCATCATGCTAGCTCCAAACGAGCTTTGGTTCCTGGATCAGCGTCTCAAAAGACACATTGTAGTCCAATTTCAAGTCTGTCAGTGAAAAGGAAGTATTTTTCCTGAATTTTTTTCTAGCAAATTTCGGTTAGCCTTTTGCGGCGTAGAGCGGCCATCTTTTATCCGATTGATCTCAGATTTTAAACACTGTAGGCGGGCAGTAGCCCCCACGTACCCTAAAAAAATCAGACCCCAATTCGACAGCATAGGCGAGTTATGGCTCGTTAAGCTTCCGTTAAGGCGTTTTTCGGGTGTCCGCGGCCTTCAAAATGGGTTTTTCTTGAATAGCTCCGCCCCCCTTCAGTCCTTACGCACCAAACTTGGTAGGCTACACCAGAGTGACGTCCCGGAGGAGTGTTTAAAGTTTGGTGGCTCCACGTCAATCCGTTCCCCGTGGGGACCCCGAAACGTGAGTTTGCCACGCGTGGAGCGTTTTTGGGCTCTAACTCCCCCCTTTCGTTCTTTATCCACCAAACTTTACACACAGCACCAGAGTGACGTCCTAGAGGTGCGTTTAAAGTTTCGAGGCTCCACGTCAATCCGTTCCCCGTGGGGACCCCAAAACGTGGGTTCCGCGGTGGCGAATGGCGTTTTCTTGAATATCTCCGCCCCCCTTCATTTGTAAGCCACCAAACTTCACACACAGCACCAGAGGGCCGTCCTGAAGGAGTGTTTAAAGTCTCAAGTGTCCACGTCAAAGCGTCCCCTGTGGGGACCCCGAAACGTGGGTTTCGCCACGGCGTGGAGCGTTTTCGGCTCTAACTCCGCCCCCTTTCGTTCTTTATCCACCAAACTTTACACACAGCACCGGAGGGACGTCCCGGAAGAGTGTTTAAAGTTTGGTGTTCCACGTCAATCCGTTCCCCGGTGGGACCCCCAAACGTGGGTTTCGCGGCGCGGATGGCGTTTTCTTGAATATCTCCGCCCCCCTTCAATTGTAAGCTACCAAACTTCACACACAGCACCAGTGGGAGGTCCTGAATGAGTGTTTAAAGTCTCAAGTGTCCACGTGACTCGGTTCCCCGTGTGGACCCCCAAACGTGGGTTCGCGGCGCGGAATGGCGTTTTCTGGAATATCTCCGCCCCCCTTCATTTGTAAGCTACCAAACTTTACAGGAAGCACCAGTGGGAGGTCCTGAATGAGTGTTTAAAGTCTCAAGTGTCCACGTGACTCGGTTCCCCTTGGGGACCCCCAAACGTGGGTTTCGCGGGGGCGAATGGCGTTTTCTTGAATATCTCCGCCCCCCTTCAATTGTAAGCTACCAAACTTCACAGACAGCACCAGAGAATGGTCCTGGAAGAGTGTTTAAAGTCTCAAGGTTCCACGTGACTCGGTTCCCCGTGTGGACCCCCAAATGTGGGTCACGGAGCGGCGAATGGCGTTTTCTTGTACAGCTCCGCCCCCATTCATTTGTAAGCTACCAAACTTTGCAGCACGCATCAGGGCAAGGCCCCGAAGCCGTGTTTTGAGTTTCAGGGTTCCACGACATTCCGTTCCCCGTGGGCCCCCCCCCTGAGAGGTTATTCAGCCACAGGCCGGAAAACACTGTAGGCGGGGCTCTGGCACGACAACGCCTTGTCCGAGGAGCACCAAAATCACAGGATACAGTCAGGCTGGGACCCTGATGCGTCACGTCAAATTTGGTGCCTCTGGCATCAACGGTCAGGGCCTGGTTGGCCGAAAGAGGCCTTTAGCGTGACCTCTGACCTCTGGGTGCCTTTTTGCTTGCCACGGGGGCATTTTTTGTCATATCCACGTGAAATTTGGGTGGCTCGCTCAGGTCACGGTGCTGATTTGGGAAATGTGTGTCGCGTCCCTGTCGGACATGTTTTGGGACGTTGTGAGTCCACTGGAGCCCATTTCCAGTGAGGTTAAGTTTAGTAAAAGCGGCCTGGTCAGGTGTATTTGGACGGCGCTGATTTGGGAAATGTGTGTCGCGTCCCTGTCGGACATGTTTTGGGACGTTCTGAGTCCACTGGAGCCCATTTCCAGTGAGGTTAAGTTTAGTAAAGCGGCCTGGTCAGGTGTATTTGGGTTAGGTTAGGGTTGGGTTAGGGTTTGGGTTGGGTTAGGGTTAGGGTTAGGGTTAGGGTTAGGTTTAAGGGTTAGAATGGAGCGTTTGACCTCCCCCCAATAGAATCAAGAGGGAGAGGGTATGGGTTAGGGTTAGGGTAGGGTTAGGGTTAAGGGTTAGGGTTAGGGTTAGGGTTAGGGTTAGGGTTAGGGTTAGGGTTAGGGTTAGGGTTAGGGTTAGGGTTAGGAGTTGAGATTTGGATAGGAACTCCAAGCTATTAAGCATGGAGTTCCAAGCTGCACGGGCCATTTCTGTCCTACCCGTTCCATCCTCCCCAATAAAACATGAAAAGCTGTTATTGCCTTATAATCAGTAGTTAAATATGATATTTATGGATAGATTAAGTTAGAATATCATACATGGGAATGGTTATGATTAGGATAAATAAACAAGAATATTAGTTCTTCAAAGTCTGTAAATAAGATAAATTAGGTTTAGGGTTAGGGTTAGGGTTAGGGTTAGGGTTAGGGTTAGGGTTAGGGTTAGGGTTAGGGTTAGGGTTAGGGTTAGGGTTAGGTATATAGGGTTTTTGCTGGTCTGTCGCCCCCCAGTAACTTTTGAACGGAAGGTCGTAGAGAGATGAAACCAAACTTTTCCCCCACGACACGGGGGTTAGAAACCGATTGGCGCTGTCCCCACGCCTCTCGGACCTACGGTTCCTGAGCTCCGCCCACTTTTGGGGTACTTTTGGGCGTAACTTTTGAACGGAAGGTCGCAGAGACTCGGGGACACTTCCTGCGTGTTCAGCGTGGCCGAATTATGTCTGACGGAGAGCGTTTCAAAGTCTCTACGAGCTACGGTTCGGGAGTTATGAGCGAAAAACCGCTCGACCAATGGGATTCCAGGATGAGGCCTGGCGGAAAATGTTCTAAGTGTTTTGAGCCAAAATGGTCCCCCAGAAACCACTTAGGAGCACGTTTTGGACCATTTGGAGTCTACTGGGGGTAACTTTTGAGTGCAAATTTTTGAAGTTGAGGTACCACTTGTGGGCTTTGCAGCCGGACCTCCTTCGGATATGTCGGTCAGTGGGCGGGCCGAACGTGGTGAGGTACGATTGGCTTGCGTGGGACATGGTTTGGGCCAAACTTGGAGTAGGCCCTCCATACTCGGTGGGCGAGTAGGGGGGTACCTGAGGACCGTCATACTCTAATATCAAGCCTCTAAGTATGAAGGAAGTATTTTTTTGGAATTTTTTTCGGGCGAATTTGGGGGTCGGCCTCGGGGTCCAGATCCGGCCCGGGAAGGTCCGATTTGGACCCCGAGCGCCGTTCTGGACTCGGGCGGGCTGCTGATGCGGAATCCATCAAGGATTTGGGCGAAAAACCAAGTGGCCCTGCTGACTTGGGCCAAAAAATGGGGTAAAGGGTCCAGACCGCTACGTGGACCCGACTTTGGGACGGGGTTTTGGCCCGCGACACTTTTCCAGATGCGGCAGCGGAACGAAACTCAAATATGTTGTAAAGGGGGCCAACGCGAGCGCAGAGACACCCTTTCCGCTCCGATCGGACTTTGCCCTCGGAATGGCGGCGCCTTAAAGGCGGGGATTTTTGGCCTTTCGTCGAGGTCCCCTGTCGCCAGATATCGTCGGAATCAGCTGAAACTTGACAGCTACGCTTGTCTCGTGGACTTGTACAAGCACGAGAAATTTCGTAGCGCTAGCTCATTTGGCTAGCTAGTTAGCTTTAGCATCATGCTAGCTCCAAACGAGCTTTGGTTCCTGGATCAGCGTCTCAAAAGACACATTGTAGTCCAATTTCAAGTCTGTCAGTGAAAAGGAAGTATTTTTCCTGAATTTTTTTCTAGCAAATTTCGGTTAGCCTTTTGCGGGCGTAGAGCGGCCATCTTTTTATCCGATTGATCTCAGATTTTAAACACTGTAGGCGGGCAGTAGCCCCACGTACCCTAAAAAAATCAGACCCCAATTCGACAGCATGGCGAGTTGGCTCGTTAAGCTTCCGTTAAGGCGTTTTTCGGGTGTCCGCGGGCCTTCAAAATGGGTTTTTCTTGAATAGCTCTCCGCCCCCTTCAGTCCTTACGCACCAAACTTGGTAGGCTACACCAGAGTGACGTCCCGGAGGAGTGTTTAAAAGTTTGGTGGCTCCACGTCAATCCGTTCCCCGTGGGGACCCCGAAACGTGAGTTTCGCCACGCGTGGAGCGTTTTTGGGCTCTAACTCCGCCCCCTTTCGTTCTTTATCCACCAAACTTTACACACAGCACCAGAGTGACGTCCTAGAGGTGCGTTTAAAGTTTCGAGGCTCCACGTCAATCCGTTCCCCGTGGGGACCCCAAAACGTGGGTTCCGCGGTGGCGAATGGCGTTTTCTTGAATATCTCCGCCCCCTTCATTTGTAAGCCACCAAACTTCACACACAGCACCAGGAGGGCCGTCCTGAAGGAGTGTTTAAAGTCTCAAGTGTCCACGTCAAAGCGTCCCCTGTGGGGACCCCGAAACGTGGGTTTCGCCCACGGCGTGGAGCGTTTTCGGGCTCTAACTCCGCCCCCTTTCGTTCTTTATCCACCAACTTTACACACAGCACCGGAGGGACGTCCCGGAAGAGTGTTTAAAGTTTGGTGGTTCCACGTCAATCCCGTTCCCCCGGTGGGACCCCCAAACGTGGGTTTCGCGGCGCGGATGGCGTTTTCTTGAATATCTCCGCCCCCCTTCAATTGTAAGCTACCAAACTTCACACACAGCACCAGTGGGAGGTCCTGAATGAGTGTTTTAAAGTCTCAAGTGTCCACGTGACTCGGTTCCCGTGTGGACCCCAAACGTGGGTTTCGCGGGCGCGAATGGCGTTTTCTGGAATATCTCCGCCCCCTTCATTTGTAAGCTACCAAACTTTACAGGAAGCACCAGTGGGAGGTCCTGAATGAGTGTTTAAAGTCTCAAGTGTCCACGTGACTCGGTTCCCCTTGGGGACCCCCAAACGTGGGTTTCGCGGGGGGGCGAATGGCGTTTTCTTGAATATCTCCGCCCCCTTCAATTGTAAGCTACCAAACTTCACAGACAGCACCAGAGGAATGGTCCTGGAAGAGTGTTTAAAGTCTCAAGGTTCCACGTGACTCGGTTCCCGTGTGGACCCCCAAATGTGGGTCACGGAGCGGCGAATGGCGTTTTTCTTGTACAGCTCCGCCCCCATTCATTTGTAAGCTACCAAACTTTGCAGCACGCATCAGGGCAAGGCCCCGAAGCCGTGTTTTGAGTTTCAGGGTTCCACGACATTCCGTTCCCCGTGGGCCCCCCCCCTGAGAGGTTATTCAGCCACAGGCCGGAAAACACTGTAGGCGGGGCTCTGGCACGACAACGCCTTGTCCGAGGAGCCAAAAATCACAGGATACAGTCAGGCTGGGACCCTGATGCGTCACGTCAAATTTGGTGCCTCTGGCATCAACGGTCAGGGCCTGGTTGGCCGAAAGAGGCTTTAGCGTGACCTCGTGACCTCTGGGTGCCTTTTTGCTTGCCACGGGGGCATTTTTTGTCATATCCACGTGAAATTTGGGTGGCTCGCTCAGGTCACGGTGCTGATTTGGGAAATGTGTGTCGCGTCCCTGTCGGACATGTTTTGGGACGTTGTGAGTCCACTGGAGCCCATTTCCAGTGAGGTTAAGTTTAGTAAAAGCGGCCTGGTCAGGTGTATTTGGACGGCGCTGATTTGGGAAATGTGTGTCGCGTCCCTGTGTCGGACATGTTTTGGGACGTTCTGAGTCCACTGGAGCCCATTTCCAGTGAGGTTAAGTTTAGTAAAAGCGGCCTGGTCAGGTGTATTTGGGTTAGGTTAGGGTTAGGGTTAGGGTTAGGGTTAGGGTTAGGGTTAGGGTTAGGGTTAGGGTTAGGGGTTAGGGTTAGGGTTAGAATGAAGAGCGTTTGTACCCCGCCCCCCAATAAGAATCAGAGGGCAGAGGGTTAGGGTTAGGGTTAGGGTTAGGGTTAGGGTTAAGGTTAGGGTTAGGGTTAGGGGTTAGGGTTAGGGTTAGGGTTAGGGGTTAGGGTTAGGGTTAGGGTTAGGGTAGGAGTTGAGATTTGGATAGGAAACTCCAGCTTATTAAGCATGGAAGTTCCAAGCTGCACGGGCCATTTCTGTCAGCTACCGATCCCCCAATCAGAAAAGCTGTCCCTTAGTAGTAAATATGATTTTATGATAATAGATGTTTAGAATTCATACATGGGAATGGTAGATTAGGATAAATAACAAGTTACCCCTTCAAAGTCTGTAAAATAAGTAAATTAGGTTAGGGTTAGGGTTAGGGTTAGGGTTAGGGTTAGGGTTAGGGTTAGGGTTAGGGTTAGGGTTAGGGTTAGGGTTAGGGTTAGTTATAGGGTTTTTGCTGGTCTGTGTCGCCCCCCCAGTAACTTTTGAACGGAAGGTCGTAGAGAGATGAAACCAAACTTTTCCCCCACGACACGGGGGTTAGAAACCGATTGGCGCTGTCCCCCACGCCTCTCGGACCTACGGTTCCTGAGCTCCGCCCACTTTTGGGTACTTTTGGGCGTAACTTTTTGAACGGAAAGGTCGCAGAGACTCGGGGACACTTCCTGCGTGTTCAGCGTGGCCGAATTATGTCTGACGGAGAGCGTTTCCAAGTCTCTACGAGCTACGGTTCGGGAGTTATGAGCGAAAAAACCGCTCGACCAATGGGATTCCAGGATGAGGCCTGGCGGAAAATGTTCTAAGTGTTTTGAGCCAAAATGGTCCCCCCAGAAACCACTTAGGAGCACGTTTTGGACCATTTGGAGTCTACTGGGGGGTAACTTTTGAGTGCAAATTTTTGAAGTTGGAGGTACCACTTGTGGGCTTTGCAGCCGGACCTCCTTCGGATATGTCGGTCAGTGGGCCGGGCCGAACGTGGTGAGGTACGATTGGCTTGCGTGGGACATGGTTTGGGCCAAACCTTGGAGTAGGCCCTCCATACTCGGTGGGCGAGTAGGGGGGTACCTGAGGACCGTCATACTCTAATATCAAGCCTCTAAGTATGAAGGAAGTATTTTTTTGGAATTTTTTTCGGGCGAATTTGGGGGCGGCCTCGGGGTCCAGATCCCGGCCCGGGAAGGTCCGATTTGGACCCCGAGCGCCGTTCTGGACTCGGGGCGGGCTGCTGATGCGGAATCCATCAAGGATTTGGGCGAAAAACCAAGTGGCCCTGCTGACTTGGGCCAAAAAATGGGGTAAAGGGTCCAGACCGCTACGTGGACCCGACTTTGGGACGGGGTTTTGGCCCGCGACACTTTCCAGATGCGGCACGCGGAACGAAACTCAAATATGTTGTAAAGGGGGCCACGCGAGCGCAGAGACACCCTTTCCGCTCCGATCGGACTTTGCCCTCGAAATGGCGGCGCTTAAAGCGGGGATTTTTGGCCTTTCGTCGAGGTCCCCTGTCGCCAGATATCGTCGGAATCAGCTGAAACTTGACAGCTACGCTTGTCTCGTGGACTTGTACAAGCACGAGAAATTTCGTAGCGCTAGCTCATTTGGCTAGCTAGTTAGCTTTAGCATCATGCTAGCTCCAAACGAGCTTTGGTTCCTGGATCAGCGTCTCAAAAGACACATTGTAGTCCAATTTCAAGTCTGTCAGTGAAAGGAAGTATTTTTCCTGAATTTTTTTCTAGCAATTTCGGTTAGCCTTTTGCGGCGTAGAGCGGCCATCTTTTATCCGATTGATCTCAGATTTTAAAACACTGTAGGCGGGCAGTAGCCCCCACGTACCCTAAAAAAATAAGACCCAATTCGACAGCATAGGCGAGTTATGGCTCGTTAAGCTTCCGTTAAGGCGTTTTTCGGTGTCCGCGGCCTTCAAAATGGGTTTTTCTTGAATAGCTCCGCCCCCTTCAGTCCTTACGCACCAAACTTGGTAGGCTACACCAGAGTGACGTCCCGGAGGAGTGTTTAAAGTTTGGTGGCTCCACGTCAATCCGTTCCCCGTGGGGACCCCGAAACGTGAGTTTCGCCACCGCGTGGAGCGTTTTTGGGCTCTAACTCCGCCCCCCTTTCGTTCTTTATCCACCAAACTTTACACACAGCACCAGAGTGACGTCCTAGAGGTGCGTTTTAAAGTTTCGAGGCTCCACGTCAATCCGTTCCCCGTGGGGACCCCAAAACGTGGGTTCCGCGGTGGCGAATGGCGTTTTCTTGAATATCTCCGCCCCCCTTCATTTGTAAGCCACCAAACTTCACACACAGCACCAGAGGGCCGTCCTGAAGGAGTGTTTAAAGTCTCAAGTGTCCACGTCAAAGCGTCCCCTGTGGGGACCCCGAAACGTGGGTTTCGCCACGGCGTGGGCGTTTTCGGGCTCTAACTCCGCCCCCTTTCGTTCTTTATCCACCAAACTTTACACACAGCACCGGGGGACGTCCCGGAAGAGTGTTTAGTTTTTGGTGGTTCCCACGTCAATCTCGTTCCCCGGTGGGACCCCAAACGTGGGTTTCGCGCGGGCGCGGATGGCGTTTTCTTGAATATCTCCGCCCCCTTCAATTGTAAAGCTACCAAACTTCACACACAGCACCAGTGGGAGGTCCTGAATGAGTGTTTTAAAGTCTCAAGTGTCCACGTGACTCGGTTCCCCGGTGTGGACCCGCCAAACGTGGGTTTCGCGGGCGCGAATGGCGTTTTCTGGAATATCTCCGCCCCGCTTCATTTGTAAGCTACCAAACTTTACAGGAGCACCAGTGGGAGGTCTGAATGAGTGTTTAAAGTCTCAAGTGTCCACGTGACTCGGTTCCCCTTGGGACCCCAAACGTGGGTTTCGCGGGGGCGAATGGCGTTTTCTTGAATATCTCCGCCCCCCTTCAATTGTAAGCTACCAAAACTTCACAGACAGCAACAGAGAATGGTCCTGGAAGAGTGTTTAAAGTCTCAAGGTTCCACGTGACTCGGTTCCCCGTGTGACGCCCCAAATGTGGGTTCGACGGAGCGGCGAATGGCGTTTTCTTGTACAGTCTCGGCCCCATGTCATTTGGTAAGCTACCAATACTTGGCAGCACCGCATTAAGGGCAAGGCCCCCGAAAGCCGTGTTTGAGTTTCAGGGTTCCACACATTCCGTTCCCGTGGGCCCCCCCCTGAGAGGTTATTCAGCCACAGGTGAGGCCGGAAACACTGTAGGCGGGCTCTGGCACGACAACGCCTTGTCCGAGGAGCACCAAATCACAGGATACAGTCAGGCTGGGACCCTGAATGCGTCACGTCAAATTTGGTGCCTCCTGGCATCAACGGTCAGGGCCCTGGTTGGCCGCGAAAGAGGCCTTTAGCGTGACGCTCTGACCTCTGGGTGCTTTTTGCTTGCCACGGGGGCATTTTTTGTCATATCCACGTGAAATTTG